>JABUQX010086345.1:0-5000 GCA_015478945.1 Trachelipus rathkii | reverse complement strand
TTGCACACCTCCATTATTCATCTAAATAACACAATTATCAAATCAGCCAACCTCTACATACCCAAAGGCCACAGAAAATCCTATAACCCCAAACTCTCCCCCGAAATTAGCCAACTCATTAAACGAAGAAACTCCCTCCGAAAACTCAGTCCATATACCCCAAACACCACTAACCAATTAACAAACCTAAATACCCAAATCTCCAACCTCATATCACCAACACCAGCAATAAGTTTTCAGAATACCTACAAAGTAATATCTCAAGAATTGATAACAAGAAAACCTGGCAAGTCATCAAAAAATTGAACAACTCTCGAAACAACCCCTCCCTCACACGAATCCCCATCCTTACCTGATAACTCCCTCCCTTCCCCAAAACAACAATCAGACCACCTCGCAAAACATTATGCTAACATTTCTCGTAAACCAACCCCCACCCCAATAATAGGAAAATAAAAAAACAACTCAGAAAACTTCCATCAGACCACAACCCCCCACCCCCTTTACAACAAACAGGATATCAGAAACTATCAAAACCCTCAAAAATTCCCCAGCAACAGGTCCAGACTCAATTTCTAACCTACATTTAAAGCACCTCGGTGAAAAAGCAATTCATCTTATCACAGAGATCTTCAACAAATCCTGGCAATTCAATTATATAACCTCAATCTGAAAACAAGCATTCATACTCCCAAAACTCAAACCTAAAAAGACCCCAACTCCCCCTCCTCTTATCGCCCAATTTCTCTCCTCTCCTCTATTAGTAAACTGCTAGAGAAACTAATATTAAACAAAATCTCCCCTCTCCTCACCCTCCCAGATTTCCAACACGGATTTAAAAGCAACCACCACTCTACAACTACAGCCCTCACCTCCCTCACCCAACACATCATCAATAGCTTCAACCAATCCCCATCCCACAGATCCATACTCACAGCAATTGACATTAACAAAGCTTTTGACACTGTTCCCCACACACATTCTTATTCAAAAAATCTTACAATCTCCCATAGAAAATAATGACAAAAAATGGCTCGCTAACTTTCTCACCAACCGTTTTGCCAAAGTCCTCCACAAAAACAATCTTTCCCACTCCACTAAATTACAAAACGGCGTCCCACAGGCCACCATTCTCTCTCAACTCCTATTCAATCTTTTCACAGCAGACCTGCCCACCCCTACCCACCAATCCACCAAACTTATTACATACGCAGATGACATCAGTCTCATTTCCCAGCATCCAGACGTAAATTTAGCCACACAACATACCCAAGAATACTTACAACAATTAGAAACTTGGCTACTCTCCAATAGAATGACTGCATCCCCCCTAAAGTCCTCCATCACCCTCCTAACCCCCGACCGCCACCAATCTTCACTCCACCCTCCAGTTTTCCTGAACAACAACAACCCCCTCCCACTAAATAAAACCCCAAAAATATTAGGACTTACTTATGACACACACATGACGTTCTCCCCACACATCGATCAAATCACCTCCTCAACCCAACGGAAACTAAACACCCTCAGAACCCTTTCTCAACACATCTATAGCGACAGGAAACACACCCTTACCACCACCTATAAACAACTCCTTAGAACAAATTTAAATTACGCTTCCCCCGCATGGTTCCCAGCATTGTCAAAAACTAATACAAAAAAATTACAAATCACACAAAACACCGCCCTCAGAATCATCACTGGATGCACAAAAACCACCCCCATCCAAC
Organism: Trachelipus rathkii; assembly: GCA_015478945.1. Lineage (NCBI taxonomy): Eukaryota > Metazoa > Arthropoda > Malacostraca > Isopoda > Trachelipodidae > Trachelipus > Trachelipus rathkii. The sequence continues at coordinate 3,270 of JABUQX010086345.1, read as the reverse complement.
ATCTACATGACGAGACCTCCGTCCTCCCCATCTCCACCCACCTGGAGATGGTGGAGACTCAATTCTACCAAAAAACTCTAAATCCAACCCACCCATGTCACCAAATCCTCTCCAACCCCTCCCGACACAGACTAAAATCCCCCCCTCCTCACCAGCTAAATTCTATAACAACATTTACAACATTATTCCCCCACCCCCTCCCAATAGGTCATGGGTCACGCACATCCATACCCAACTAACCAACACTTACCACAAAACTGCCCCAATAATAACTTGCATAAACACCCTCCCCAAAATTTCCCGTAGCGAAGAACACTGTCCAGAAGAGGCCAAATTGGCCTCGCCCGGAGCAGATCAGGACACCACCCAAAACTCTTGCAATATAAATATAGATTCAAACTAGATAATGTCACCTCCCCCACCTGCACCAGATGTCACGTTTCCCAGGATACAATGGAGCACCTCCTTCTGGGGTGCTCCGCTCTCGACGCCCCCCGTGCCGACTTCTCTATCTCTTCCCTTCTCGACCTGTGGAACTGCCCAAGGGCGGTGGCCGGCTTCCTGGAAGCAGTGTGGCCCTCCAATTGAGGTGGGCCAGGGGCAGAAGTGTTATTAAGTAAGTATATATATATATATATATATATATATATATATATATATATATATATATATATATATATATATATATATATATATATATATATATATATATATATATAGTAATGCTAACGCGATAGCAAAGACAAGACATGAAAGGCTCCAGGAGCCCACACTCTTTCCTGAGGCATTTTCCAGGCCCTACCCACGGGGGCTACCTTCCAGGGTAATTTTCATGTCTGGCGTTTTACCATGGGGTTACCCCCCCAGGGGCCCCTTATTCCTGTACATTCGCCATGTACGTGCGTGAGTGTGTTTATGCGTGACTATATGCTCATGTACTTTCATGACCATTTTTCAACCCAACCCCCTTTGTTCATCCCTACCCCTCTATGACGTCATCACTCGGAGGCAAAGTCAAGCTGGAACGAGGTTCCAGCTATGTCAGCGTCTTTCCTGAGGTGCTTTCCAGCACCTATCCGGTGTGAGATACGTTCCTGGGTACTTTTCATGTCTGGCGTTTTACCCTTGGGTAGTACCCTGGGGTACTACACCAATACATGTACATTCACCATGTACGTGCGTGAGTGTGTTTATGCGTGACTATATGCTCTTGTACTTTCATGAAAGTTTTTCACCCTACCTCCCTTTGCTCTCCCCCTTCCCCCTTTGTTCTATGCTATGACGTCATCACCATATACGTTCCTGAGTGCTCACGTTTTTCGTGTCCCCTACCTCCCCTTTGTTCTATCCTACCCCACCCTCCCTCTGCTAGCTAACCCATGTACGTGGCGTAGCCACGTACATGAAAGTAGCTGAGCTACTTTTGTGAAAGTAGCTGAGCCTCAGCTACCCTACCCCCCTCTGTTAGCTAGCCTATGTACATGAGTTCATGTACGTGGCTACACCACGTACATGAAAGTAGCTGAGCTACTTTCATGAACATTTTAGAGTTCATGAGGGTGTTCATGCTAGCTATGAGTGCACATGCACTATCGTACGCCGTTACTCGTTAAGTACACTTTTCAAGTGTACTTAAGTACACTTTCCAAGTGTACTGCAAGTTTGATGCCACTCCGGGTCCCCTTGCGGGGGACCTGCACCACTCGCGTCGACAGTTCAAAAGACTTGGGCCAGACTGGGAGTCTGGCTTGGGTTCAGCCAACGCGAACGCGTCCGCAAACGCGGATCCGACGCGAAAGTGCCCTCAGGCGCGATATTACCACTCGAACGCAAAAATATTATGCGGGTTATGTTTTGTGTGGGAACATTTCAATAAAAACATATTTTTACTGACCCTAAAGCAGTAAATCAATACCGCAAGCTACCCAGAAGATCCCCCTCCCACCCTCTGTGCGATACGTCTTTACGTCTTTACTGCTTTACGTCCTTAGGGTAGGTAAAAACGTGTTTTTACTGACCCTAATGAGGTAAAGTTTACGTCTTTACGCCTTTACGTCTTTACGTCTTTACGTCTGTACGTCTTTACGTCTTTACTGTCACAACATCAATTTTTGTTTATTAAACATGATATATATATATATATATATATATATATATATATATATATATATATATATATATATATATATATATATATATATATAACCCTGAAAATAACGCTAAAAATAATGCCATTAACAACAACAACAACAACTGACTACGTTTCATTTATTCTCTCTCAGCTGAATATATATATATATATATATATATATCTACACATATGCCATATCAGCAACAACAACAACGAAATTATCTTACGCCATCAGGAACAACAATCATACACAACTAATATTAATTAACTCTCTATCTGAATATATATATATATATATATATATATATATATATATATATATATATATATATATATATATATATATATATATATATATATATATATATATATATATATCAATGTAGTGAGTGTACTTAATTAAGCACACTTTCCACGCATACTTAATTAAGTACACTTCAATATAGGATGACGTAGTGTCCTTAAGACATGGAAATGCTTATAGATAGATGAAATAGACCATTAATATATATAAATATATATATATATATATATATATATATATATATATATATATATATATATATATATATATATATATATATATATGAAGAAGATGAAAAAGAAGTCTCACATAGAGGAGTAGCTGAGTCGTGGGATGTATCGGTGCCCTAACACTTTCAAAGGTGGTGGTTAATTTTAAAAACTTGGTACACATGTAGTAATTATACATCGGATTTTTTGACACCACATCCTTACACATACAGGATCCTTCAAAGATACACGTCTGATAATGGACAACGCCACAGCATGCGAGCAGCGGCTGCTGTGAATGATGGGAAAGAAACTACATACTTTGATATAACTTGTGGGTGGAGGTTAAGATTATTACACATACTGTATAATTTAAATGTAATAAAATACTTTAAGTTAAACTATTTGTTCCAGTATGAAAAAAAAATTTATATATAAAAATATATTTATTTTTATATATATATATAAAAAATATATATATATATATATATATATATATATATATATATATATATATATATATATGGTATTATATATATATATATGAATATAAAATATAAAACTATTTACGATAAATGCGGGAAAACGGTTAAACACTCATTCTGAAACTGAACGAAGTACAATTG
>JABUQX010086344.1:32500-34311 GCA_015478945.1 Trachelipus rathkii | reverse complement strand
TTTCTGTAATCATGGCTCTGTCAACCAAGTGAAGCATGATATGCAATGTTTTTTCTCTGCTGCGGTCTCAGGCCATCAGCTCCGGATGCGGCCTCCGCTCAGACTCCAGCTCACCGAACCCATATTTTAAATAGAAAAAATAAATTTCAGCTACTGGCACTGCACTAGGGCCCCTAATCACGCGCAAGTCCTCCTATATGAAAGCTCTTCCAATAGAAGTCCAACCTCAAGTTCGAAGTCAAGCATTACTTAATAATTAAACCTCTATCTTTAATTTTAAATATGATATCATATCCATAATTAATTAAAAAAGATATAAAGCCTTAGTCATATTTAAATATTCAAGCAACTAACAAAAATTAAATAAAAATTTAAAAAATTTATAAATTTAAATTTTTTTAAAAATAAATATTTTGCAAGATTTATTGTTTTTATCATTTGTAAATCATGAAACTTTCACAAATCCAGAAATTTAATTGACAAACTACCCAAAGACTTCAAAATTAGATCCTTCAACCTATCCAATGAGTACTGAAGAACATGAAATTTCATTAAGTTTTCAATATAGCGCACTAAATCAAATGTCTGCATATAATATATCAATAGCTATCTAAGCTATATATATATATCATACTATATGTGTTGTACATATATCAATATACTACCTATATATATATCCCGCCTACCTAAAACACCTGACACCGGTGAACAAACATCACATACACAAGTCCACCCCCCACGGCGGTCCCCGACACCACCCACAATAAACCACCACTACACCATCACCGGCACCCCAACACACATACCGCCACGCTAACCCCGCCACTATACTACATAAGAGGATAAGCCACTACATATATAATACTTATATAAATAATATGCCTATAATTATATACTACTAATACTATTATACTCCTATTATATTATACAGTATATAATATATATATATAATTTAATTACTTATATATACTCATATTATATATAATATATATATATATTATATATATATATATATTATAGTAATATATAAAGTTGGCGTTTGCTCACTGGCAAGTTTAAGAAGCGCTACTTTCTTAAGATTCTGCAGGTCTCCTTCTCAGTTATCGTGTTCGGATTCCTGTTAGGACTGCCCGCGTGAACAAGGGCACAAAAAATTCACGTCAGCTAGGGCGCGATTTCTGTAAATATATTGCTCGTAATGCATTTACGGACAGTACCTAGTGTATTAACTAATCTCAATACACACGACATCACTACATTAACATAGCCAACACAGGACAAATCATCTTCCATAGCTGTCTCGCATTAGAAAAGACGGCGCCCTTAAGGGATGCAAACCCAACGCCCGCCGGGCGTGCAACGTTCCAACTGCTTTGCGCTAAAGCAGGCTTGCCATCGGACCTCAAATCATCATTGCCACTTTATAACACTCTATATACCAATACAAATACTTCACTGACCAATTTCCGATCTCGGCGATTGAAGGGTTCCTTCCTATCTCACTGACGGTATACATAAATACACACATATATAATACATATACAATATACAAATATATATATTATATATATATATATATATAGCGTATAAATAATATATATATATATATATACTATATATATATATATAAATAATATATATAGAGTTTGGTTGTATGTGCTGATGTGATTAATATATATATATATATATATTATATATACTATAATACTATATATATATATATACTAATATAGGAAAACCCTAGCAGGAACAAAAAAAAAACAATGATAAGGTAACAAATTTGAAAATTCCTGAATTCGAATGTCATCTAA
>JABUQX010086344.1:17500-27500 GCA_015478945.1 Trachelipus rathkii | reverse complement strand
ATATATATATTAATATATATATAAATATATATATATATATATGTAATATAATTATATATATATATATAATATATAATATATAATATATATATAATATATATATTGTACTTTTGCCTACTAAAGAATTTGACCACGAGCGCTTACTGATAATTAATTAGTAATATATAATATATATTAATATATATATATAATTATATTAATAATATATATATATATATATATAATATATATATTATATATAATATATATAATATATTAATATATATTATATATATTACAATATATATATATATATATATATTTAAGATATTATAAATATAATAATATATATATATATATATTATAATATACTATTAATATATTAAATATGTATATATAATATATATATAATATTGATATATACGTATATATATATATATATATAGTAAAGAAGAGGGTAAGGGAAGAGTGAGAATGGATGTTGGAGAACCAAGACCTAAACTTAAAGATGGTGAGAAATGCAAATACTTTGTGTAAGTATATTGGTAAGAGAAAGTAGAAAGTATTAATACAGGATTAACAATATTATGAGTAGAAATCTCAGATATGGAGGAAGCTGTATAGAGCCAAGATATACCCATACTGAAAGATAGACAAATGAGTATAGAGGTGAAAATTCGAAGGGGTGTTAACACCGATTCTACTATATATGGAAGAGACATGTAGTATGACCACCAGATATAGTATAGGATAGTAGTAATACGTCGCGGAGAGGATCTTTTATGAGAGCTAATAGTGAGTGGAAAAACAGAAGTAGATAGACAAAGAAACGAAAGAAATATGGAGAAGTTGGAATGCATAGGCTAATATTATAAATAAGATGGAGACAGCATAATTGAGGTGTAGGATACCTGGCAAGAGAGCAGAAGGAGAGGTGGTACTAAGAGAAGATGGGAGTGGAGCCGGAGGACAAGACCATAGAGAGATTGGGACCTAGGAAAAAATGAAGAGAGCTCGGCGAAGAGTATACTCATTTGAGAACACATGATAATACCGTCGATGCGGGAGCTGAGGTAAAAGAGAGTCCTGGAGGATAGATGAAGATGAAGAAGAGCGCTCAAGCACAATTTGACAGAGGTCTTGACTCCTTCCTGGGAGCGTTCTAACTTTGACGGAGTTTAATATATATATATAATATATATATATATAAATATATATATAATATATTATATAATAATATTATATATATATATATATATATATATATATATTATATATACTATATATTTATATTATATTTAATATATTATATATATATATATATTACATATATATATATATTATTATATATATATAATATATAGGCCATTTTAGTAGGATCTTTCACCGAAATGATATTTTTAGTATTCCCACTTTAGAAGTTTTTTTTTTCAACCAATAAGCATAAAGGTAAAGTTGCTAGTCGCTTCAAACGGTTGTAATAAGAAGAAGCTAATTAAAGAATATTAAAGTTTAAATCTATGATAAATTAAACGTAACTTCAACATAACATTAGTATGCATAATAAATGTTAATTTATTTTTAATATTATTAATAATTTATTTTTCACTGTGCATTGTTTAAAAAAAAAGAAAAAAACACGCATCTGGCACCATGACGCTGCTTGTAGAATTTTTTTCTGAAATAAAGTATATACACTAGAATAAAGGAATAAAAATAACCAAATTTTACTCTTTTTTTTCTCCCACAAACAATTTTGCAGGAGATAAATAAATCCTATCACGAATGTCATTATATATATATATATAATATATATATATATCTAGATAATATGTATATGTTTTGTATATATGTTAATTTTATAATATATATATATATATATATATATATATATCATATATATAATATATTATATAAATATATATATATATATAATATATATATTATATATATATATATATATATAGTAGTAAGGTGACATAAACTGACATCCGACCAGCAGCCAAAATGTTGCAAACCGGATGTTGCAAATGTTGCAATGCAACATTTTGCAACATTGGTTTTTCAAGTACTGACGTGTCAAGGTTAGCGTTTCAAAAGTGCTTGAGACCACGAATTTAAGGCCAGAAAACCGTACTATCCGAGCGTGTTGACTACTGAACTCAAGGATTTCAAGCCCAGAAGGACGGGCGGAGCCCCTCAAATGGTCTTCTTTTTGGTATTCCTAAAAGTACTTTAAAATGATCGATAGATTCATTTTTATAGATGATTCCAAATCGATTTATCGTGATCGATTACCCATAAATCGATCTTTAAATCGTTTTTCTACGTGCTCTGGTTGGTATTTAGCACTGGAAAAACTGTAATCGTGAAAAAGGAAAAAATAATTACAATAATAAACATATCGATTTATCGCCTATATTAGTAATCAGCCACCTGGGCGATGCCACCCTATTTCGATATGGAAGATAGAAGCTATCGCGTCTGAATACTAGGATAAATGAATAGGATAAGGACGGAATCCAGGGTAAATTTCAAGTCGTAGGATGTATATAGAGGGGGTCGCCCCGAGAGCGAAGGTGAAATATAAACGCTACTCCCTTGTGTTTATGTTGTTGCGGGAGCAAAGATTAGGCTTAACGATTTCCAATCAAGCAGGTGAGTCACAGGCGAGTTTTGGTGACCGTAAGTCTCACCCCTAAGGGGTGTTGCCCCCTTAGCGCCAAAGGGTCAAATTCGTCCTTGAAAAACCATTTTAGGCTTAAATGAAATTGGAATGATTTGGATGTGATTATATGATGACGCAATTCTCGTCACGGAGACGAGATTACGTCCCTCTTGCATTCCTCCCCTGGAAGATGGGTATATAATGCTATATATTAGCCCCAAAAAAAAATTAAAAATGATCGTATAGAAGACTGAAAACTCAGGAGAAAAGCTGAGAACGGAGTCGGAGTCGCTACGTCGAGCGTCGGATCGGAGTCGGAGTCGAGTCGGATGAGATATATAAGTCGGAGACGAGTTGGATTTCGGTATCGGATTCTCAGGCAACCCTGCCGGAGAGGTCCCTTCCTGAAAAGAGAAAAAAAAGAAATGCATGTAATGACAAAAAACATGAAGAAGAGAAGAAAGGTAAGAATGAAGGAGGAAAGGAGGAGAAGAGATGAGTAAGGATTCAGATCGTAGTGTACCGGATCTGGAGCCGGTGGCGTTTGATCGATTTTTTATGAATAAACAGGTTCATATTTAATAATACAGATCAATTATCTGTTCACAATAACTGCTTTTGTTCTGCATGTATCAAACATATCGCAGAGAATGTGTATCAAACATGTCGCAGAGTAACCTTATTTTTCTAAATGATTGAAGACAACATTCATATTTTCAAATCTCATTTCTTTTTATAAAACGTTAACTAATATATTTTTTTATCTAGTTGAAACATTTTGTTTTAAGTTTTTACTATTTTATAAGTTTTATTTTGTTACATTTATATACTTTGTGTTTAATTTATATATTTAATTTTTATTTTTTTCTAACTTTATTTTATATAAGTTTTCATGTTATTTTCTCTAAACTTTATGTTTAATTAAGTGATGGACTTGAAATTTAGCACTTTTAATGCGAATACTTATAGGTTTTAACTTTTTAGAATTTCTTTTTAAGAGGTTTGGTAACATTTATATTATAAGTTATTTTTATTTATGAGTTCTGAAAACTTTTGACATGAATTTGAGGTTAATTTGTGTTTTTATACAAAAGTTTATTTAAATTTACTTTTAATTTTTAATTTTCTAACTTTATTTTTAATTTTTAATTTTTTTTTCCCGGTTGATTTTATTATATTTTTTAAATCAACAAAAAACTATTTAGTACTGCATGACTTGCCTTAAAAATTTTCATGTTTATAACGTAAAAATTTTAGTTATTTTACAACCCTAATATCAGTAAATCACAACAAAATCACCCAACCCCACCTATTACCAACCATTCTGTGACCTATATTGTAAACTATTTATACTGCATGACTTGCCATTAAAAATTTGAAGACTCCTTTAATAAAAATGACATGTAATCAAATTCTTTATACAAAAATCACCGAATATAAGCTGAACCACGTAACAATAAGTTTTTCGCATTAATAATAAGCTTCAACTTGACCATCAGTCATGAAATAAACTAGAAATATAAATGATACAAGACAAACACCTAACAACTAACACATTGAATAAAATTCGTAAACATTAACAAAGTTCCACACTTATATACAGTAAAGAAACAACATTACATGCAAAACTTGCCTATTCTTACTTTTTTGAAGCATCATCTACCAATAATAAACGTTAATCGTACACTTGATACATAAGTAAACATTTAGCAAAAAATTACCACAACATTGTGATAACTTTATATCATCTGATCAACGAAATACTCTAACGTAAAATAGGTTTCCACATCAATAAAAGTACATGAACTAAGAAAATAATGTACAACGTATAGAACGGCAAACCTGACACACCTTAAAGCCCGAAAAAACTGCATATCATTAACAAAGTCCATACTTGCAATAGTAAGTAGCTAAACACAGTCATACAAAAACGTAACTATTCACACTATTTTCAGGCATATCATTAAATTAATATATCAATGTTAATTCGAGCATTAGCATGGTAATATTTAACAATAGATATAGTCAAATTCCTAACACTAAACTAGATACAATAAACAATGGACACACACACACACACACATAACTGTCTTTAGTATGATATTCAGAACCTAATCGTTTGAAACACCCAATTCGTCGACCGCGAAATCGTTTATAAGCTGACGAACAAGGACCGGCACTCGATCACCGGGACCTTATGACTCGGATTTACACACACGATATAATCGAATAATATCGATACTATTTTGTGTGAATTTCGAGTTGCATTGTCACGGTATAGTAAATAACTACTACACTACTACTACTTACTAGTACTACTGACTACCTACTACTACTACTTACTAACTACTAACTACTACTACTACTTCATAATAATAATATATTAATAAATTAATATAAAATAAATAAAATAATAATTTAATAATAAATTATTAAATAAATATAAACAATAGTTTAATAACAATTATCAATAATATATAATAATACTATAATAAATAATTAATAAATAATAATAATAATAATACAAATAATAATAAAAAACAATAATTAATTAATAACAACGAATAATAAATTCCTAATAATTTTAACAATGATTTCCATTTTATATTAATAATATACTATATTATATATAATATATAAATATATAATACATTATATATTATTGCTAATATATAGCTATATTTATCATATATAGTATATATATCATAATATATATTGTTATTCCTAATATTATAAGAACTGTTATTTAAATTAATATATCTTATATATATCATAGAGACACTATATTATTTAATATGTCAACTATATATAATAATTATAACAAGGCTATAGGATACAATAGTATAATATATATACTATTATAGTATATATTCAGTGCCTCTAGATAGAGCACAATCTATTATCTCTAAAAACCTACACACCTACCGTGAAAAGTAAATACTTGCTGAATGCTGTTCAATTAGCGAAAACTTGTAAAAAAAAAAAAAAAAATAAAAATAAATAAAAAAAAAAAAAAAAAAAAGAATAAAATTATATCTCAAAAAACTACAATAGTACAGCTCTGAAAAGGAATAATGTTTTGGAATCCCTTATCGTAGAGAAATTTGATACGAAATGTAAAAAAAATAAAAAAAATAAAAAAAATTATGTAAATAAAATATGTGTTGATATGAGGAGAAAGCCTATTTGAGACCTTTTATTGGTTATACTCGTTAAAATAAATAGACTTTCTATTAAATCTGGCTTTTTTTAACTAAAATTTTATGTATTTTTTCTCTATATATGTTTTTTTTTTTTTTTTTTTTTTATTTCCCCAAAAGGTATACCGCACGATGGCAGGAGTCGGGGTCTCTCGCCTCGGGGAACTACGCGGTAAGACTAATCCCCCTCGGGAGGTCTCACGGACCCCCGCTCTTGTAATTTGGGGTGCGGGGTTCACCACCCCTCCCTCGGTAGGTAACGTCCCCCCTGTTTCCCCGATATCGCCAGCCCCCCTAAATTGCGTGTAATACCTTTACCAAATATATAATAGTTTACTATTACATGTCACAGCACCCCCCCAAAAAAATAGGTAATTTTTTATTTTAATATTTTATTTGTTTTCTTATTTACATTATTCCAAACCAAAATTTTACTGTATTTCATTTTCCTGTAGCTTTTGTATTAAAAGATATATTTTTTTTTTTATTTTTTTTTTTTTATACAGTTCCCTCTGTAAAATTTTGCCAGGATTTCAGCAATGTATTCCTTTTCCCGATAGCTGTTGTAGTTTTTGAGATATGGTTGTGGCCTCTTCTTAGAGCTGTCAAATATAATATATATAATATATATATATAATTTAATATATATATATATTCTATATGATTATATATATATATATAGTAATATAAATACTTATGTTATATATATATATATATATATTATATATATAATATAATTATATATATTATATATATAATATATTATATATACTAATACTAGTATTGTATTTATTAGATATAGTACCCTATATTAAATTGATGACGATTATGAAAATTTTGACTGAGACGATGACGATGACGATATAGAGCAAATTGCCGATGACATGACGATGCATCTGACGATGGACGATTAATTGAAAAAAACTATTTGAAAAATTTCTCTAAGTCTCTCTCTCTCTCTCTCTCTCTCTCTCTCTCTCTCCTTCTTCCTCTCTCTCCCTCTTTTCTCTCTCTCTCTCTTCTTCTTTTTCTTTCTCCCTCTCTCTCTCTAAAATATCATATATAATATATATATATATATATATATATATATAATATATAATATATATATATATTATATATATATACTATAATATATATATATAATATATATAATATATATATATATATATATAGTATATACTTAGATATATGTAGTATATATAGTATATATATTATAATATATATATATAAGGCTGTAGACAGGATGGTCAGGGGGTTCAACCTCCCGAAATTATTAAGCGATCAAAATTTTTAATTCCTTAAGTCTCAATAATTAAAATAATAATAATAAATAATAATTTAAATAATAATATAAATAATAAAATAATAATAATAATAATAATAATAATAATAATAATAATAATTAAATATATTAATAAATAATAATAATAACAATAATAACAATAACAATAACAACAACATCAACAACAACAACTAACAACAAAATATAATAATAATTAATAATAATAATTAATAATAATTTATTATAATAAACTTATAATAAATAAAATAATAATAATATAAATAAATAAAATAATATTAATAATATTAATAATATTAATAATATTAATATTAATAATAATAAATAATAATAATAATAAAATAATAATAATAATAATAATAAAATAATAATAATAAAATAATAATAATAATAATAAAATAATAATAATAATTATAATTATGAAAATGCAAAGTATTATATATGAAAAATGAGAGAACATGTTTGTGGTCCGTAACGATTCTTTAGTTCAAGTGCTGTTCCTCTTACATGTATAAAATATTTAGACCAAGGACTTAAATGTAAGGTCTCCAAGTTTGCAATGATAGCAATTGGCTACCTCAATAAGGATGAATGATGTGGATGTATAAAGATTTAAAAGCTAAGGAAGCTGTAATCGTGATGGGATGAGCAGGTTCATTCCTTCTTCAGATAAAGTTTCTTTCCTCATTCATTCCCTTTCTAAAACTAAATCTTTCTTTCCTCATAATCCATGTTCGATCGTTGTTTATTCTCTGGCTATTATGCTTGAACAGTACCTTCGGGTGTGGAAAAATTCATCGTCTCCTATCACTCTTGCTAATATTCAGCTAGAAATAGTTGCAGGGAAGCTCTTTCGACGAAGCCAAAGCTTGCTCTCATCAAAAGGTGAAAGTGCCTAAACCTCCTCCAGTTATACCATAACTAACCAAATCTTCATCTCTAGCCATTCTGGAAAATCTGCCTTTCCTCCTCTTATTCGATCTGATCATTGTGTTTGCTAATTCTCCAACTGAAACTCGCCGCTCGCTCAAACTTATTTTCTCTATGTCTCCAATACTGCGACTTCCCTCCCTCAGTGTTGAGCTCTACGACATGATCCAACATTTCCGAATAAAAAGGAAGTCGCTCTGATCCTTCTAACTATCGCCCTGAGCTCTCACTTGTATTCTATCTAAATCTTTGAAACTCTTTCTCAACTCGCTTCTTAGATCATCTGGAAACTCACTCGAAATCGCCTAGTTGCCCTGAGGTCTACGGCGATATAACATTCTATCAAGCTGGATTTATGGTTTTCGCTTCTTAAGAACTACGGGAGACTTGGGGTGGCGCTTGACAGTTACAATGCATTTGACCGAGTGCTATGGCACGCCGTCAACTGTCTTCCAACTCCCCTCCTTTGCGGTTCCTCCTCTCTTGACTCTAATTATATTTAGCTTTCTTTCAATCGCATATATCTGGTCTGTTGTTGATTGAGCGCGGACATTCTTCTGTCTGTTCAATAGTGTGTTCCTCAGGATTCTTCTTTATCTCCACTGTAGTTCCTACTGTTCATAATGATCTTCTCACCGTGCACCTCTAACTACTATCCAACTCGTTTTCGATGACTCGACCTGCATTCTATTAACTCATATCAATATACCCCACTTTACTTCGGAATTGCCTTGTCTTAATCTTTTCCGAATTTTATCCTCGCTGATGGATAGAAATAACTTGTAAAATTCAATTCTTTAAAACCCAACTTTACTAAATCTCCTTCTTCCAAAATACCTTCTAATTTCCTATCCTTTCGACGTTCTGTCTCTCTCCTGTTGACAATATAAACATTCCTTAGCTCTTAACATGAGACAAAAAGAAGTCTTGGAACCTCCAGCATCACAACACGTTGCTAAGCGGCCTCAAAGAGAAAATTGGGAATTCTGTTTAGACTGTGAGACGTTCCTCCTTTTCTCAGTTGCTGCGCTTATAAAAAAGTTCGCATCCGCTCATGTATGAGTACTGCTCTCATAATCTAGGGGGGGGGCTCTGTTTCACCCGGCTTTTGGACAGTGTCGAGTCAACGGCAAAAAAGTTATAAAACTGTTCTGTGACTTCCGCAGTTCACTTGACCCGTCTTTCTTGCGAGGCGATGTTGTGCTTTATCTCTATCTATAGCGTTATCCGCGCTCTGGCAAAGTGCTCATGGAAGTATCACTCGAGCGTTACCACCACTTTACGATCTCGCCTTATCTGTGTTGAGTCACAATAGCTGTGCTTATCTGCGCACGAGTATTGTGTTGACATATGCGCAAACACTCAGGCTAGTCTTTGTTGACTCCTCTTCCGCACCACCTCTGTTTGTGGATTATTCTCTCACATCTTCGTTAATTTTCCTACTGAATTTAATCCCCTCACTTTAAAAGCCTGCGTCTTGTGCTCATATGCGTAAGTTGCGCTAGAGGGTGAATTTTTGAGAGTAATACACCCCCTCATTGAATAGGCTCTGCCGTGATGGTGGTGACAACTAAAAAAAATCCTTGAATGGGCAGATATGGCAAATGAATTGAAAATCTATATTCCCCCCATCCAAAAACATTCAGATTATCCCAGAAAATCATTACTCTTTTCAACATTACCCTCAGATGGATTATATGTCGCAACCAACAAATTTGACTTTTCAAACTTTAAATTTAACCTTTAGACTTCTACTACTCACACACACACAGAAAATCTTCCATAGCTCTCTACCACAATCACTCATCAGAATTGCAAATCCATCTATCCCCCTCTCATTTCCACAGCACACCAAACAATTTCACACCACACCACTCATTTTCACGTTCCTTTCATCTTTTTTTCATTCCTACAGCTAGC
>JABUQX010086344.1:0-15000 GCA_015478945.1 Trachelipus rathkii | reverse complement strand
TTTGCTTTTTTTACGCACACTAGGGCTCGAGCCGACGGGAACATAGGGGGGGACGTTTCCATACCCGTAGGGCAGGGGCGGAGAACCTCGCGACACCCAAATACCAAAGAGCGGGGGGTTCGGTGGATGAGCCCTCCGCCGGAGGGGGGGAATTAGCCCTACCCCGTAGTTCCCCGGAGCCGATGAGACCCGACTCATTCCTGTATCTCTCTCAAGTTTATATCTCCGCTTGAGGGGGTATTCTTTAGTATATAATAAAAAAAAAAAGTAATATAGATAGTCTATTTTAATACACTTTAACGTGTTAACACAAGTAAAAGGGGCTCTCACATATAGTCTTCACTATATTATTTATTAATTTTAGGTGAGAGCAATAATTTTTTTGTGTTTTTTAGTTACTATTTATCATTTTCTAGTAAATTTTATCCAGGATTACTCCAATAATGTTATTACTCTTCACTCACGCTAGGAATCTAGATAGCTTTTAGTGATATATATTTTTTTTTTTTTTTATATTTTATTTTTAATTTCCGGAACCGCATTGGACCAGAATTCAGCAATGTATTCCGTTTACTGGTGAGCGATTTAATAGTTTCTAAGATATTATGACGACAAATGAAAACGAGCTGACCGTATAAATATATATATATATATAGATATATATATATATTATATATATATATATAATAATAATATATGATATATATATATATATATGATATATATATATTTATATATATAATATAGTATATATTATAATATAATTTAATTATTTATTTATATTGCCACCACATTCTTAGAGAGAAAGAAGGACTAATAAGCAAACAAATTTTTAGCAAACAAACAGACGATTTTTCCCCAGTTGCGTAATTTTAAAGTTGCCAAGCATGATTTTCCTCACAAATTCTTCATTATTTTGTAAAGAGACTCAAAATTAACCTTTCTGCTTATTCGTAACATAAAAATTGAAGAAGAGCCTAAAAATCGTACAACCGCTAAAATTGTGAGAAATTCGTAGAGCCTATTCATTGTGAATTAATAATTATATTAATACACTATGGCCTATTTTTCGGACAACTGCTGAGAAATGGTAAAGCTTCATCTGGCGCATGCGCATGCGAGTAAAAAACGAAAAGATGAAATAATCGTGTTTCTTTGATAACGATATCTTCCTATAATGAATTAAAAGTTTAAATATATATTATATATTATATATATATATTTTTATAATAGCTATATATATATTATATATAATAGTATAAGATAATATATATATAATATATATATATATCTATATATATAACCTACAAATATCTGGGACCCCATTATAACTACTACATATATATATATAACTAAATCATACTATATATAATAAATAACAATATAATGCAAAAACCAATATATATATATATACATATATATAGTAAATATACTTTAGTTAGCCACTCAGCAGAATTTCACTTCTAGATCATTTTAAATACAGCATCGATATTCAAAAGCAATATCGATAACCCCTACAATCTCCCCATAGACCCAGAAATATCAAGATGAAAAACTCAAAAGGATATTATACACAAAAAGTCACACAAAAATTGTGTTTAAAATACATAATTATCAATAACCAGGACCTACCATTTTTTCAACGGATTATCATATGAAACATCAAAATATACTAAATTAAACAAACTTTTATTCACCGGGACCGGCTTTCGGTCCCGGTAGGTGATGGCTGGTCCTGCTCATGCAGGTGTGTATCTACGCTCGGTCCCCCATATAGTAGCAAGAGAAGCACACACCACACACCACACACACAACACCCACACCATTACACTTATACACACATATCACTTTATACACATTTTCACTATGACACTTATACACACATGTCACTTTGCCTTTTTTGCCTTCTTTGAGCTCGAATATTTAACCTTGCCTCTGGCCTTTTTTGGCCTTGACCTTTTGCGAAGTTAACCTTTTTTGGCAACCCTAATTTTTTCGGCCAACCCCTAATTTTGGCAACCCTTAGATTTTTCTGAAAATGACTAATTAAAATTTGAAGCAAAAATTATTTTTTCAATACCGGAGACTTTCTTGTCGGCTCCTTTTCGCTGTTTAATAAAGAAGACTTTTCCTTAATTCCTTTTCACAATAAAATGATTGACCAAATTCTTTGCTTAATTTACGCCCCCGCGAAATTTTTCGATCGACCATCGGATGTACAATTTTGCCTACGGGTAATCTTATTGGGCCCCTTTAGGGCTGTTAGCCCTATCGTTTTGTTGTCTTAACCTTGTTGCTTGCCATGATATTTCGGCCATTGACCCTTGCCGATACCATGGTCAATTTGGCCCACGCCAATTTGTTTTACCCCACTCGTGGCCAACCCGTCACATATTTCGTGACTAACTTGAACGTATTTATGGATCTAGCGTAATTAACACCGACTTTCAATTCTACACACACACACACACACACACACACACACGCACACAAACACACACACACACCACACACACACACACACCACACACAACACACACCACACACCTACTTACACTTAATACACACACTTCACTATGACACTTATACAACGCACATACACTATATTTCGTAAATATACTTTACGTCAATTAACAGCACTTTCAATTCTATACACACGTACAAACACACTGCCAACTCTTTGGTCGTCCATGGAGTCAAATTCTTTTGACCCACAGGTAATTTTTTCTGTTCCTTCCTTTAGGACTTAGCCCTTTTTTGATGTCTATACCTTGTTTGACCATGATATTTCGGCCTTGACCTTGCCAGATAATATGGGTCAATTTTGACCACGCTAACTTGATGGCTTTAATGGCTCCCAATCACACGTAAGAAGTATCCAGTGATGTTCTATTAGTGTTTCATATAGTATTCTATGAGTGCGGGTTGGTGCCAGCGTGCAGTGCAACGGAGTTGCCAATGAGTGCCAATGAGTGCCAAGTGAGCGCCAAATGAGTGCAAGTGAGTGCCACATAGTTTCAAGTGGAGTGCCAATAAGTGCCAACTGAGTGCCACTTTTTTTCAAGCCTTTTCTAGCATCCCCTATGCTCCTGAAGTAGGCCCTAATAATGGGTCGTCTACCCCAGTGTAGGTTATAAGTATGGAGGAAATTCAAAATCGGTGTAAATTACTTACGAAGTAGTGGGAATGCTTCCTACTCTATGAGTTAGTATTTTTTTAACACTTATAGCACGACTGAATATTTATCTAAAGAGCTACACATTTGAGACAGGGCCCGCAAAGTTTCAGAGTCCGGGTCCGCAGGTCAGCCCCTCCGCGAACCCGCCGCCGCGGTGCGCCCGCAGGCGCAATCATTCCCGACCGACCGCGGGGCGCCCGCAGGGCGCAATATTTCCGGCCCGTACACCGCCGCCGCGTGCGCCCGCAGCGCAATAAATCCCCGCGTAGCCCGCGCCCGCTGCGTGCACCCGCAGGGACAATATTACCGCGCGAACGAAAATATGGATATCAATGTAACTATTCAAAGAATTTTTTTTCAACTATTTGCCATTTATTAGCAGTCAATTTTTACATACCATTGTACGAATTTCTATTAAAAACATATACTTGTTTTACATACCATTAAGCAGTAAAAATCAGTAAAATCAATAGAGGATGTTATTACCTAACACCTAGGAGATTATGCTTTTGTTTTACTGCCTTAACCTCTGCGTTACTGCCTCTTAAACTCACAGACACTTTACTGCCTTCTAACACTCACCACATATATTTATTAACATATACATATTCTTAAAGCAGAAAAATCAGTAATCAATAGAAGGTCGTTTCTACCTAACCTAGCAACAAGGGGATTAGTTGCTTTTGTTTTACTGGCTTTGACTGGGGCCCTTAACCATTTCGTGCCTTTACTGCTTTAACTTTACCTGCTATTACTGCTTTAACTTGTCCATGCTTTACGGCTTTAAACTTTCTTGCTATTAACTAGCCTTCTAACTTTCTGCCGAATTTTACTGTTTTCTAACTCACTGGCCCACAACACCTGCTTTACTGTTCTTTAACACATATATTTATTAACATTATTGTTTTCATTTTCACTATTTTTAATTTTTGTCCTTTAATACTTTTTATTTTGTTTAATACTTTATATTTATTGTTATTTTTATTTATTTGTATTTTTATTTTTTGTTTCATTTAATTACTATTTTTATTTTAATTGTTAATGTAAGCACTATATTTAAACCTAAATTAAGTTAAAATATTAATATTTTAATACACACAATAAACACTACATTTCATATTTAATAAAAATTGTCCACGAAATTTATTAAAAACATATATTTTGACTTTACAATTACAGCTTTTCTATAAACTCATTATTCTTTTATCAACCTTGCACGGCAGTAATGGCATGTGAGAGAAATTACGTTCGAAAGTCGGCTACCATGTTCTTCGCTAGCTGGGCGACAGGCTGTGGTAAAACCTTTCTTTATTACAATATTTTAATAACTCTTTGATTTTTGAGCAAACCCCTGTAAAAAATAATATGGTGTTATAACTGTTATAAATGATTTCAGGAAAAAAGTTTAACAGAAAATATAAGACATGTGAATTCAATATTCACATCGCAACCGGCACTATACCGAATATTAACTCGAAACACTTGCGACAATTTACATGGACCCAAACTTACTCCACCACAATGATAATATAGCCATTGATATTACATGCACAAATTGCCATTTGGAAAATAGCAGAGCGCTTTCACAGTTTATTCTCACATCCTAAATATCTCTAGCTGTCTTATTACAAGCTAAACTGCAACGAACAGTTATTCATTCAACAGCAAGCATCATGCGACAAAGATCGTTTCTTTTAACACACACAGTAATTTTGCTGGCTTGTTGGGCCAGAGAAGAGGACCATGAGTCAACACTTAATGCATCACACCAAACTTGGCAACTCACGTATTGGCAACTCAAATTTTTCCCCTTCAAATAAAAGAGTTCTTAAAAGTAAAAATATATAAAGAGGTTACTTCGATCCCCCACTGTTATTTGATGTGTGAGCTTCATCCTAAGAACACGCTACAGAGTGTTGCTCCAGCGTACCAACATTTCTTCCCTATGAGATTAGAAACTGCTCATACATACTGAAATAATTGAGTGTCCTATTGGCAAAGTATTACACTATTATAAAAAAATTAAAAAGCTGAAACCTCTCTGAAAACGTAAACTAATTTAGTGAGCGATGAGAGAAATTCATCCAGTGCGTATGTGAACTCTGGTTAAATCTTATAAAGGGGAAATGTTCCTTTAAACAGGCCTCGAAGTTAACGGCTACGTCGTATACGCAAACCATCGATTAAAAAACTTCTCCCATCAACATAAAAAATCTGGAAAAATTAAAAAGAAGTTTCCAACCTACAGAGAGGGAGGAGGGGTATTCCACCATTTACTCTCTCTCCGTATATAGCTCCACTGATATCCTAAGTGGTACTTGTCCCATAATGAGAGGTTTTGGCTGTACTTTCAATATAATGAGTATGAGAAAATGAAGCCTATAATATAATACAGGCATCTGTACAGAATTCTGTTCCTCAGATTCATCATTTTCAACCTCAATATTTAAATTTTTGCCGCACACTGCGCAAAATTCCCAATCACAGTTTCATCATTCACACCCCCCTATATACGCAGATATTGCCACACAATGCTTACAACCTCTTTCACATCAGCAACAACAAGCTGCAACAACAGATCCCCTTATATTGTGAACAATTCATTAGCTTTTCAGCAGCACCTCTACCTCATAAGCTAATATAATGATCAATAAGTTTGAAACCGAATAACCACAATACGACGAAAAAGAAGCTGTACAGGATATCTAAATATCAAGACATTTAACATCCATGAGAAACGCAACTTATACAGGTCCCCATACAAAAATTCGATAGATCTTTACAGATTTGCACCTACATCCATCCCTACGTATTCCCGCTACAGATAATGTAGATATTCCTTAATGACAGTAAAACTTGAGTGAAAAAATGCAAGATAAATTTAAAAACACATCATCCTAGAGGATGGCTTAACCTATTAGAGTGCGTAAATCGGGAATCGCTTTATATAATATTTTAAAAGACCAAAAACTCTTGAATGGAGCAGGCCAGATCGTAATTGATGATGAAATTGATTAAAAGGATTCAAAATTATTGTGGAACTTGATAGATGATCTCTCACGTAACTGGAAGGAAGGCCCTGTAAAAGACTGTGGAATGATATCAAACACAGAACTTCAGAACTATAATTTTCCAGAAGTTTATCTTAAATACGAACGCCGATTAGCAGACTGCGATTAGATAAACTATTCCCGCTTTACGCAACGACCTGATTAAGCTGCCGATCACGGCCTTCTTACGCATCAGATTAATTTAAACGTGGTTACCAGAGCCAGAGACTAAGAAAAACACTTATAAATGGGCAGTAGTTGGAGCATAAAATCGTAATTAATGCATTACTACAATATAATAACTTATATATATATATTATATATAATATGCATATCGCCTCCACCTATATATATTATATATTCTAATTTCTATACATAATATTATATATATATAATACCTCTATATCTATAGCATATACACACTATACAATAACTAATATACTAATTTAGCTAGTAAGTTTGTGATTATAACGTAAATGTTATTGTTAAATCTTCTTTCTCTTTCTTTATCCCTAATGACCTCCAATCATACCCATTTTTGTGACAAAATATATATATAATAATATATATATAATCATATATATATTATACTACTATATATAGTATATACTATACACATTAACATCATATCTATACACCGCCATACTACAGCCCTAAATACATAACTAGAACCATACTCACACAAACAAACATTTAACAAACCATAAAACTACAATCTACCTAACCATATAAACCACCTAATACCTAAGCATACCAACATATACCAACACCAAAACCCCCACATAACCTACCCTACACAAACATAATACATACAACAAAAACACTCATACCACATAAACCACCACCTATAAACAACAACTCAAAAATAGAATAATAATACTTATAATAACATATACTACATAAAACAAATCATACTATAATAATACCTAAAGATCTATAGTACAAAATACTAACTAATACCATCCTTAGAATAAACTACACTACTATACAGATAATAAATAATTATATATACTACTATATATACTTTATTATATAAACATACTATATACATATACAATAACGCAACTTACACATGTGCGTCCCAGTAAGCACAACCATGGAGAGCGACGGCGAACACGGTAGTTGATACACAGTATTATTCAATCTGAGGAGCCAAATATTTTGGGGGTTACATCCACCACTTAGCGTTTGCTTTAAGATATCCTAATATTGAGAAAAAAGAGTTAAAAGCTATTATGGAGAAAGATAATTCTGCTACATAAACCTGTAAGAAAAACATTTCCTACACGGAAAACCACATCTCCGCAGCTGCTCGATAGCATATGGCAGTTAGATTTATCGGACAATGATTAAAATACAGTCGATATTAATGGAGGTTCTATCAATACTATTACTGTTTATTACAACCATTGACGTCATTAACTCTACAACAAGAACAAAACATAAGCTTGTGCGATTGAACAGCACCACTAAAGACTAACAAAAGCACTCCAGCCTACAGTTGCAGAATGCGTCGTACTTGAACATTACTAACCGAGGCACGAGCGGTAAGAAACAACCTAAATCATTCACATTGGACACGAAATTAAAAGAGAAACTGGACATATTAACAAGGGGACGAGCAAGTCACATTCAGAGATGCTCTCGGAGCAATACAACCTTGGACAACGCAATACACCAACCACCCACAGTTCCACAACCCACAACACATCATAAACTAAATCAAAATACCAACTCTTACACTTTTCGTTCACAACCAACGCAAAGGCAATAGTTGAAAAGAGTCCAAACAGTACATATATAAAGAACGACAAAACCCAAAATAGAATACCGGTCACTCCCTTTCTAACTCTGACATAAATTTTAGCCCCTATCCACTTCGACTATACTGGACGACTCTGGCTTACCTCTATATAACAGGTCTTACATAGAACCTATAAAAAGTCAACTCCTCTAGAGAATAGGTCAGAAATACTAAGAGGACACGTAGTGCCGCCCACTAATGGCCCCCGCTTTGAAAAAGAAACAAACAATAACAAGCATCAATCTCCCCAGGAATAAAGGGTAAAACGATTAATGTAAGGAGTTTCTCGACCACAGGAAGAAAGGTTTCACGAACCAAGGATATGAATCCGGGCCCTTGAGACTCACCGGTAAAAGTTATTTAAAGCTACCACACGATATCCGACCATTCAGTCGTGGAACCTAGTATTAAAGATCACCCCTATCAACTTATCTGGAAGCAATTAAGACAGGACTAAGAAAAAACTTAAGGACCGGAATTTACCCTAAACACGGAAAATACCAAAAAACAGTAAGCGTTTCCTCCCATGGAAACTCCAAAATCATGAAAAAATAATAATTCCGAAACACAAAAGATTATAGCTCACGACGAAGGTAAAGGAAAAAAATACAGCACGTTACTTGTGAACATGCAGAGGGACATATCCCTGCCAGTTCCAACAAATCACTTATATCAGCACAGTGAGTTAAGAATCAATAAAATCAGTTATGTCATTCAATATATCATGTAGGAGAGATCGATAGAATCAACTTTTAAAACTAATAACTCGTGCGCTTCCTGCAGCCTTCATTGGCCATTTACAATACCCTGATAATAAACTCGTCAGGATTTCCTTAACAACTCGTGAATAATGAAATCCCAATATACAACTCCAAACAACAAGCAGAGAGCACCCAATTCCAACAGACATAGACTAAGGATTATGTCATGAAATGATACTTAAAATTACGGACATAGAAAATTTACCTCAACAATCCTATTCTGGATATAATAGGAGGCCGCCATGATACAGAAGAATGCCTAGAAAACAAACCAATGAATGTGCTGGGCAACTAGAATCCGATTACAATCCGCTGGAAAAGTAATACTCGTCCTATTGAAAGGAGATTCCAATTGACCAAAAATCAACCACATGAAAAACCGGACAACAACTATTGCCCATGACAAAAGAATACCTTATCTTTAGAAAGCAAAAACACCTCCATACTAATCGCCCGAGAACAACAGGTACATGATACATTAAAATCACAGCGTCCTCAGCTATTTTACGATCATCTTTTAAAAACGTTCATCATTTGCCTATGACACAGTATAATATGTGTAAGGAACTTAGGTATACAAACTGACACAAACTGCGTAAACCTATGAAGAATAACAAGTAAATTAATATTCATTTAACGTCAAAAGTAAAACTGTAAAACCTCACGAGGACCAGGCGACACATAGTTTTTTCTCGAACGACCATCACACCATCCGGCAGCACACTGTACCCATCCTTCCAGAAACTAGACTTCGACTGCTGGAGTCTGGAACTAATACTTCCATTGATATCCCTCTTATGTGAAGCAGGGTATATTTACTATCGGGTGGGAGAAAATAACCGATGACCTACCACATGAACTAAAAGATGGAAGCAGATCCGACGCTCCTCGCTCAATCACTACAGTGTACCCCCCATCCCGAGACATGCTCAATCATCCAAGGATAATGGCAAAACACTATAGTATATACAAACTATAAGCTTGATTCATCAATATGTACAAAAGGTAATACTAAACTCGCCTCCTTTCATTCAAGAGTCAGTCAATAAAAGTACCTATTTTACCCACAAAGAAGAGAATAAAGCTCACTTCATAACATTTCCCAAAAAGGTAAATGATCACTACCTCTGCAATAGATCAAAATTTTGACCTCTGTTACGCACAATGCAGTATTAACAAGAAATGTAGAAAGAGAAACTCATTTTCCCTTGTAAAATCACGGATGCACCAAAATCTGTTACAGCCAGCCTAGATTGGCTATTTTGACTAGCGGCATCATACGTATAGTAGTTTCAGCCCTCAATCGGAATACCTACTTAAAGCACGTTGTCGTCAGGATTAATATCTTTTCTTCCATCTAAACCGATTCACTCAAACAGTGTAAAGATAGTTTAAGAAAGACACTCCTGTAAATAATGACGGCAACGACAAGCCGGTATTCAGCGACAAAAGGAACCAAAAATGCAGACACCCCAGGGGGTATTGGAATAATTGAGTAAGCGCACAATTTTTTTGCCACAGCTATGCGCCGAGTCCAGATGCAACAAGGCACTCTACCTCAGAGAAGATACCAGAAATAAAGGAACTACTCAATAAAAAAGCTTAAACCTAGCAATATAAGAACCCGTGTGACACACAAACACTAATCTCACAAGCATCTACTAGCTGCAACGAAGAAACAATCCTCGATACAGCACTCAAAAAGGCCGCTAATCTACCCCAATGCTCTTCAGTATGAAGCTCGCTTGGATAGACAATTGTTCAGCGAAATAAGAGACCGTAACCAATAGTCAACACGGTCCAGCAAAAACCCACAAGCCCCACGGTCGAGGCACAAAGAAGACATTCAGTCCTATAAAGAACCACAAAAGACTAAGCGAAACACCAACACCAATCTAATAGAAAAACCACCCCATCGCCTCACTTTGATGTATTTGCTATATTTAATTACTAACTGATAGAACCCACACACCACACCCAATTTCTATAACGAGCGATGACTTCGCATATTAAGTTAGGTTTGATATCCACTGAAAAATCCCGATCAATTATACGATTACGAGCCTACCGACCCCACCCCACACTGCAAGATGCATTTCCTTTCACCTTCTATCCGGATGTTTGTACAGACGTGAATTTAGGATGCTCTTCTTATGAACCCTAACAAGAATTAGCACGTTAGCGATTCCAACTTTATTAAAGTATTAATCCTCTGCATTCCAATTACACATACAGATGTTCCCTCTAGCCAAAGAGTAATCAAATATTCTCAGGTACTAACATGAATACAATACCCATAGACCGCCTCTAAGTGTTTTTATATGTAAAAACCAAAAATTCACAAAACCTGATGGTTACAGAGATTTCTTCCTTCGGGGTGATGACCATATAGTTTATACAGAATCAAATTTCCTGTTACATGTTTCACCCAGGTTGAAGTCTCTTCTTAACGGAACTTGTCACTAGAGGGCGTCATAGCGGCTTAAATGTATCCCCTGTATAAGAAGCTATATAGGAGATATTGTTAAAGTTATATTTCCAGCGACGCTTGAGAACGCCAGATGTTCATCGTCCGAAGAATCACCTGGGGTTTTTATAGTTTCAAAGATGAAAGGCGTGCCACTGTATAGATAAAGAGCAGACTAACATGTCAACTCAATCCCAAACTGATTGAGACTTTTTACGGTCGATTAAATGGCCGATATCTTCTCTCTACTTCTTTATCACCATTCTACCATCTTTAGATACTAGAATCATTTTAACACGGTCAAATCCTAATATTGCTCTTAAAAAAAAAGTAAACCTACTGCTACGCAGCTGCTATGCCTCCAGAGCCTGTTTACAACATCTGCTGGACGGCTTATTCTTCTATGTTCAGATAAGCTTGAAATTAGCACTCACCAGCGCTCATTTGGAAATTGAAAATTCGCTTTTGGATACATGCTACAGCAAAGTACCCTATTAAGAGAGTTTGTGCACCAAGATAGTTTTAATTCACGCCAAGGCTTATCGCAAGTATATAATCCCCTAACATTGTGAAGCGGAAATTTACCACAGAAAGTAATAATAGGATTGCGGAACACTTGACGCGTCGGCTGGGCCTAGCTCTCGTTGACATTTATTGGAAAATAATGTAACTCCCGCCGTATAGAATTCGCGAGCACCTCTTCGGTGGCTCTAGAGTAGTCCCGTAGCTACCGTTTACATGTGAATGTACGCTCGGCGTCACTCGGGCGGCGTGATTATGGAAAATGTAGTAACACTCAACGGCACAGGGCGTATCTGCTCATTGTATCTCGGGCGTCTTTATTACGACTGGTTAATTAGGCCAGTGACGCCTCATGTCGTGTAGCCGTATTGAATAGGATCTGGACAGGGCTTAGAAAGAAGAGGACATGCGAACTGGGCAGGGCTTTCCAAGAAGAATGTATGAGATCTGGGCATTGACGTGCCTCACATAGTGGTGTACCTGTTACAGCCGGGGGCCCCATGTATGTGTAACGCCTATCATTTAAACAGTTCATTGAGAAGTGCGAGGTAGTGAATAAGCACGCTTAGCTCGTTACTACTCGCTATTATGGAGCTCTGCACAGTTCTGACCAACTAGAGGGCAGCGCCCATTTGCTGACTCCAGCGGGGGGTCCCTCGGTAGTGCTGTGCTTTGAGCGGATCCTAACGAGTATGACGCATTGAGAATTGGACAGAGGTGACTGCAGGACGTGACTGTGTTGAATTTCTCTTCAGTAGTGGAAATGTAGGTTAAAAAATGCACATGAGAGGTATATCAAAAAATACGTTGTCCCAATTGCCAGTTTCCCGTCGCGGGGCTAAAGGTGTGTAACAAATGAAACCTCGTGTGCTTATTTAGGCAGTGTCGCTATTAACGAAAAACTAAATCTCAATCAGTTAAAAGTTGGAGTATAGGGTAAATTACCTGCTGTCATATTCAGACATTGCCTCGTACATTCAACCGATCAACAGAGAAACAGTTGGTGTCTCCGGCTGGTAATAAGCATGCAAAAAACGACGTATGTCTTCCTCCCCATTAATTGTTGAGCTTTCTGGTTTGTTGACTTAAGCGAAAGTGGTCTGGAGTGAGTTGTATTATATTATGGAAGGCTTGGGGGGCCCTCCCTAGTGTATTTCACTGCTAGGGTGGACAAGTTTATTATCGTCTTATTGAGAGTAAAGTATATATATGTGTGTGTATAGAACTATCGATTTTCGTAGAAGGACCCTCCAGTGTCTTACCCTGTCTCTGCCCATAAGGTATAATTCCTTAAATCTTATGTGGAGTCGTATTGTATTTATTGTTGACATTTAATGTGGTTTGCTATATTGTAAATAAGGTGAATAGATGTTAAATAAAAAGAACTTAATAACTGTCCCTTGCTGATCATACTACCTCTTGTTTCTATATCACTCTTTCTGCGAACCAATATCGGTCTCAATGATTGTGCCTAAATAGTGTATCTTCTAATTATTGTGCTAATAATAAATTAAAATGCTTTAAAATGAAAAAAATGCGATTTACTGAGCCACCCTTAGACAAAAGGCAAGATGGTACAGAAGGAAAGATAAAATATCCCCGCTCCCTCCTCTCGCCTTAACTTATATTCTGTTATCAGAACACAGTGGGTTTAATAAATAATACTATGTAACGTACAAGTTTTAGTTTAAGAGACTATATAGCATGTTTACTATAACCAAGAATAACTACTGTGTTTAAGATTCTTACATTACAATTAAATTTTAAAATAAAATATCAGAGAAGCTATTTAAGATCTCTAGAGAATGATAATTTTAATTTAGCACAAATGACTTCATATATAATCATAGTTAAATATCCAATAATAGACAGTATTAAATCATATATAAGATATTCAAAAGTAAAATTTTTTCTGATCCCCTCACAATTAGACATCATGGTCCCTAAGTACATTTGAAGAAATAATGCTTATATAGTTGGACTATATGGAGAGAGTGGGGTATATTTTTCTTTTCTTAATTAGTTTTTATTATCTTGAGAAGTGTATGAGCGGTGTGAATGGCAACGCAGCGTGATATGTTAAAGCATATACATTAATATAATAATGTAGTTAATAAAGCCTTACAGTTATATATATATAATCATATATATAGTAAGAAACTTATAAGGCTTCAATTAACTATAATTACCCCTAGGTGTTGTAATTATATATATATATATATATTATTTACATATATTATAAGAACAAAAATAATTTAATTTAGTTGAATTTACTGATTTACTGCTTTTATAATAGAGTATGTTAATGATTTAATATAATATATATAATTAGATTGTAAATATAAGCAGAATATTATAACAATGATAGTTAAGAAGCTATATAAGATAAAGCAGATATAGAGTATTTAATAAAGCAGGTATAATAGCAGAGAGATAGTTACAAGCAGTGTGGTAATGATATAACGAAGTAAAACAAAGCATACTTATTATAAACCTGTCTCTCATGGTTAGTTAGAATACACCTTCTATTTGTTTATGATACTATGATTATCTAGCTCTTATATTGATCATGTTAATAAAGTATATCGTTTTTACATACTAATATTTTCGTACAATTGTTAAGTAAATAATGATACATGTAATATGATCTCATAGTATTATGATATTTGTGAAAAGAAATTTCTATATTTGAAATTTGATGTTAACATATTGCATTATTCAATATTTTTACAGTTATATCGCGCTAGGAGTAAGTTATTGCTGATACTGGGACACTACGTGGCGGAGGGGTACGCGAGGAGATATGAGCGCCTGCGGAGCGCACGCGGCGGCTGGATTACGCGGAAATAATGCAGCCTGGCGGGCGCTCTACTGCGCGCGTATATAGGTCTAGGTAGGAAAATTGCGCCTGCGGGCTCACGCGACGGGCTCTCAGGCTCCTATTATATATGTTATAATATTATATATATATATATACGTATTCGCGGAGGGGCTTGACCTGCGGTACGGCGGACTCTAAAACGTTTGCTGTGCCCTTGTTCTCAAATGATTGTTTAGCTCTTTTAGATATATATTATCAGTCGTAGGTATAAGTTGTATAGATTTAAAAAATACTAACTTATAGGCAATAGTAGGATAGCAATTCTGAAGTACAATACTTTGTACCTATTATTACACCATTCGATTCCTCATTATACTACGGAGATATTAGTATTAAG
>JABUQX010086343.1:32500-37500 GCA_015478945.1 Trachelipus rathkii | reverse complement strand
TTCTCTCTCTCTCTCTCTCTATATATATATATATATATATATATATATATATATAGTATGTATGTATGTATATAAATAATGTGTGTGTGTAATGTGTCAGGACAGGTGGGTCAGGCACAGATGTTTTGTCTCAAAGGGATTACTGGGTTCATGATGGATCAGGTTCTTGTTTTTTGGGATCAAATAAGTAAGAAATTATTGCATAATAAATATAAAAGGTGTAAAATTAAAACGAAAAAGGTAACAATAACCGCTATTAAATGACGATTTAATACATTAAAAATGGTGGCAGTTCATGCCCAAATCGAATCGCGGAGATGGTGTCAGTGAATTTAGAGTGACTTTAAAATATTATAGTTAATTATGAAATTAAATATAGAAAACGTTTTAGATAAAGAAAACGTTTTGGAAGGAACTAACTCAAGTATTTAATATATATATATATATATATATATATATATATATATATATATATATATATATATATATATATATATATATATATATATATATATATATATAATTGAGGAAGAGAGAGATGAGAGATCACTGAGTGAAGTAAAAAGAAGTTGCTAGAGTCCTTACACTGATATATATATATATATATATATATATATATATATATATATATATATATATATATAGATATGTATAAATGCGTGTAAAATTATGTATGTGTGTGTAGGTATGAGTATATGTGTGTATATATGTGCGTATGTGTTATGTTAACAGTTGCTTTCTCACCTGCTATATACTCTCTCTCTCTTTCTCTCTTCTCTCCACTATATATATATATATATATATATATATATATATATATATATATATATATATATATATATATATATATATATATATATACTTTTTATTTCTCTCATATATATATATATATATATATATACTGTATAACTGTTTGTTATGTGGGATCATTTTAATAAGGAGAGGCTTCAATCTTTGGCTCGGGCTGAGACCCATTTTCACTCCCCCCTAAAAATGGACATAAAATTCGGAATTCTCAGCTGATTTTGAATCTATAACCACCAAACTGTAGCTTTTTTTGCCCTCTAAAATGTTGTTTTCTGGTGTTTTTTTTGTGACTGCAGTCATTCTTTCAGAATATTCAATTTTTCAAAATCAATGTTTTTGACTATTTTCATATCAACTTTCAGAATTTTTTGCGAAATGACTTTAAACTTGAAATATGCATAGATGGGTCCATTACCTACAATAATTACATAGAACATTTTCGAATTTTTTAGTTTTGTGCTCAGCGTTGTCCAATTTCCAAACCCATTTTTTTTCGAATTTGAAAAGTGAAAAATTGAAATTTTTTTTCTACTCATCCGATCAACATCAAATTTTCAGGGGCTTGTACAGTCGGGCGAGATGCATCTTTTTTACCTAAATAATTTTTTGTATACTCAATAGAAAATTTTTTAAAAATTTTCAAAATTATTTTTTTTTGAAAATTTGTTTCAAGAACAAATCCAAACCTTTGCGTATACAAGGAAATTATCTAAGTAAAAAATGTGAATCTTTTCCGACTGCATAGGTCTTGAAAATTTCATTTTGATCGCACAAGTAGAAAAAAAATGTATCAATTTTTCCTTTTAAAATCAAAATGAGTTTAGAGACATGACTAAATCAAAAAAACAAAGTATATAATGTTGCAGATTAATGGACCAATCTATCTTTGCTCTTCAAGTTTAATCAGCTGGATGATATTTGGATTTTAAAATTGAACCTTAGGAAGAGTGGATCTACGTTATCTAGTGACATTACAAAATCAAGTTCATTTATTAGTGTTTGAGACAAAATCGGCTGAAAAAAACCCCAATTTTATGTCAACAAACCTCTATTAGAAATAAGTTTTGATGAATATTTAGTCAGTACGCTTTAGATAAACCCATTAGGGTGGCGAAGAGTGAGTGGAATAGAGGTAGGGAAAAATCAAGCGAAAACGTAGATATTTCAAATATTCAAAACTCAACTCACCTTTCCCAGGCCGGACGATTTGACACCCAGTCAGGAGAACCCAATGAGAAAAGTACTTCGGTAGCTTGGGCCTAACGGTAAATCCTCTGACTTCCAAGGCCCAGCACGCTACCAATGAACTCATTAACGTCTGAATTGGACGAAGCTAGAGATAATAGAGAATAACTCACATTCTCTCACTTTGGTGGAATAGAGAGATAAGGGAGAAAATCAACGAAAAGCGTAGATGTTTTCAAATATTCAAGGGTAGCAATAGGGAGGAAGATTTAGAAAATTATAGGAAAATAGAAATGAACTTACCAGTCAATAAGAAAGGCAAGAGAGAGGCAGAAATTAATGTGAGAATACCTTGTAGAAGTTTTTTTTACCTTAAATTATAAATTTAAGAGTAAGAATAGGAAATCAGTCCATTTTTAAATTGATGAAAATTTAGTGGATTCAGATAAGGGAGTTGGTCAACATTTTCAATACTTAACTTGTGTCAATGTTTATGAGGAAAATTGGAATAATAGTTTGGAGACTATTAATTCTGGTATGCATGTAATAATAGACTTACAGAATTTGAATTTGAGGTTAGGAGATACTAAATCTTGGACTATATTGTCCGAGTAAAAGCTGCAGATCCCTGATGTGACTATATGAGTAGAATTCCGAGGAATGAGGGTGTTACCAGCATTGCAAAAGGAACTGTGTGTTTGACTTTTTTAAATTGATCTATAACATTTGGTGAGGTACCAGACTACCCATATGTTATTGCCCTATTTATGAAACCATTAAAGGTGATTTAAGGAGAATTATAGGCCGTTCCAACCATTCTGGTTCTTGGTTTTACGAGGTACTGAAAGGCCATATTGAGAAATGTTGGAAGATAACAAAGTATTTTATTACTCCCAACATGGTTTACTAGAAAAGGTAGGTCATGTCAAAAAAATCTTTTAGAATTTATGGAACATTTATTATTCCATTTGACAGGATATGTTTGATATTATATATTTAAACTTTAGCAAAAAGTTTGATAAGGTTCCCCACACATAAGGCTGATGAAAGAAGTTATTACCAATGTGGTGTATGAGAGAGGAGTACATGGTTGAACAAAGTGGTTTGTGAAAGCAAGTATTACAACTAAATAATAAGTCATCATTAGAAAATAGAGAGGGATTATGTCCCACGGGGACTCAGTAATAAGAGGTTACTATTGTTCCCATATATATAAATGATTTAGACCAAGGATTTAATGCGAGGTTTCTAAGTTTGCAGATGATACCAAAGTAGCTACCTCAGTAAAGAATAATGATAGATAAGATTCAAAATAACCTTGATAAATGTCTTGGATGGGCAGATGAGTGTCAAATAAATTTTAATAGTAAAAAGTGTAAGGAACTTCAAGTAGGTTACTCAAAAAAAAGTTTTAACTACGATATGAAAGAGGATTGGCTTCAGTCTATGGACCAGGAAAAAGATTCAGGTGTGATTATAAACAGTAATTTTAAAGTAGCTAATCATTGTTTGGAAGCAAGGAGTAAAGCTAATAAGATGCTCTATATATATAATATATCACAATTCGTTTACCATAGCAAGAAAATTATAAGAAAACTGCACAATAGCTATGTTACCAGCATTAGAGTGGCCATACACGGTTTGGGCCTTATTTAAAGGAAAAGACATAGATATGCCAGAAATTGCAACGCAGAACAACAAGAATGATTTCTGAGTTTGAGGATAAGAGCTATGAGGAGAGGCTGAAGGTGTTAGGAATGTTTTTCTGTAGAAAGACGATTTTTCAGAGGGGACATAATACAAGTTTACAAAATATTTACATCTTTTAATAATACAGAGGCCAATAAATTCTGCTTAGTAGACCACGGACGGGAGACCAGGGACACAGTAAGAAGATTAAAAGAAAAGTAAGAAAGTTGAGAAGGTGTACTAGTATGTGCATTTGGAGCATGCTAGTGCACATACTGGTGCACTAGTATGCTCATTTGTCAAAAATGTAATCTTTTAGTCTTCTCTCATTCACCTCATTTTTTGAATTAATTGTCTGTATCTTTCACCCCTCTTCCTCCACTACAGTTTCTATCTATTATTACAGAAAGGTAGATGAACGCTGATGTCACCCCTTTCTTACGGTAATGGGATGGGCAACTGGCGTCATCAGTGCTAAGGATGTGAACCACATCACCCGTTCGCAATTTGGTGCATACGACCTAGGCTTGGATCTTTTTCCCTGAACCCTCTGGAACATCTATAATAAGAGACTCCCCGCCGCTTAGCGCGGTCCTCCAGGTAAAAACCTCATAGGGCTCGATACCAATGAGGCGGGATTCCTTTAATTTAGCATACCATGCAAAACCTTAGTTTGCCACGGAGTTTAATGGATTTAGAAATTACTGAGCATGTACCGATTAAAAAGATTTACTCTTCTGAATTGCATTTCGAATACTGATGCTGTGATTCCCTCCACTTCACCTGGAAGGTCTCTGCCTACCCCCAGCTATTCGTCGCCTTGCACGCCCTCGACATCCCAGGTGCCGAAATGGTTGGGGCAATCCCGAAAAGGAGATCCTCGTCCTAGTCGTTCTCATTTGTTTACTCCATATGCTGCTCCCCCTTCGGGACTGTATTACTTATTGCGATCCACACCTCCAAAACTCTTACTGAGCAACAAACCATCATTCTTAGCGATGTACTTGAAAAAGATTTCCGAGTTGAAGACCCCCTCCCCACTGTCAAGTTAATGAGAAATGAGTTCCTTCTTGTTCAAGCTTCTACTCGGAATCAAAGTTCCATCTTGTCATACTTAACGTCTCTGGGAAACATCCCTCTTATTTCCACTCCTGATGAAATAAGAAATACATTCAAAGGCACTATTTGTTCTTTAGAACAGAATGACCAAAATATTGCTGTCATTCTAAGAAATCTACAACAGAAAAGATTTCCCTTTACAAGCGTTTACAGATTTCCCCCTAGTCGGGACTCACCGGACATACCAAATCCTCATTTAC
>JABUQX010086343.1:20000-25000 GCA_015478945.1 Trachelipus rathkii | reverse complement strand
ATTACAATAATTATTTTATTATTAACAATACCCTTATAATCACCCACAAAAAAAATGTCTTGCATTATTGCATCGATATTTCTAGACATACCTTACCACTAAATATTTGAAACAGTACCAAAATTTATTTTTAAAAAATCTTTGAAAAATGACAAAACTTTAAACCAAAAATTAAACAATAATCAAAGCTACGTGTTTATTAAAATTTACATAGTATAGGATGGGTTTTATAAATGTTATTACCAAGATAAGAATACTAAAAACATATGCATCCATCCTATTTAAAAATCCATTAACATTTTGTTATCTAGGTTTATTAACTTTCGTCTTTGTCAACATTATACTTTATAAAAAAAAAATTCTCAAAAGAAGCTTATGTCAGGTAGGGCCTAGTTAAGTTATTCAAAAGAAAAATATTTATAACATTTATGAAATAGGGCTAGATGCTCTCAAAAAAATTAATTTATATATATATATATATATATATATATATATATATATATATATATAATATATATATATATATTTATATATATAATATATATATAGTTATATATATATATATATATATATATATATATATATATGGTTTCATCTATCTAGTTTCAACTCATTATGCCTAAATAATAATTAGAATAAATCCAAGACAATTTTCTACAAGAGATGTTAAAAAAATAATACTTTTAAAATTTTCACTACAAACATCTTTTACTAATATAAAAAAAATAAAATAAAAAACTTTAAAACTTCTTAATTCATATATATATTTTCCATTCATTCGCACCTCGAAAAATTTTTATACAAGCAAATTGTCTTACACACCACACAATTAATCTCTCATTCATTGTGCATGTAATTTATATTGAGGCTATTACTTATTAGTAACCTCCTTATCAAAAATTTTAAAACATTTTGTTTACAAATTACTATAGAAACAAAAACAAATTATAAAGCTAAAAAAAAAAAAAAGGAAAACATTTTTCCGAAGGCTACAGTTTCATTTCAATGACTGGTAAAAAACTTAGCAACTGTACAGAACCCATAAAATTTTTGCTTTACTTAATTAAAAAAAAATCTTAACCTTTAAAAAAAATAGAACTTTGACCACTTACAAATCTTTTAAAAAAAATCAACTTTGCTTATGCCAGGAAATATCAAATCCTTTTAACTATTTTTTTCTTATTATTTCCCTACCAGTAATGTACTGAGAAATAAGTTAATTTTCGTTATTATTTTCATCAAAAAGAAATTATGTTAGTAAGTACAAATTTTGAAATGGGTGATACTGAGGTCTAGGATGAAAAGAAATGTACTCTGATAGGTCCCTAGAAAATATAGTAAACTGCATTTATTTTAAAAATAAAGAAAGATTTATTTTTTTCTTTTTCTTTCTTTTTCAAATTACTATGTCATTTATCTGATATTATATTATTATTATTATATATTATTATTTTTATTATTATGTATTATTTTTATTATTATATCTTTTTCGTCTTATTACTATCTATTATTATATATATCATGTATTATTATTATATTATTATTTATTATTATTAATTCATATTTTTTTTTTTTTCAAATTTATATTAAATAATTATTATAATTATTATTATTATTATTATTATTATTATTATTATTATTATTATTATTATTATTATTATTATTATTATTATTATTATTATTATTATTATTATTGGCTTTTAATATACTATTATACTATGAGATCAATTGTTATGATTATTCATCACCGTATTCTCTACTTATTATTATTATATTATATTATTATTACTTATTATTATATTATCATTATTATCTATATTATTTAATTATTATTATATTTAGATTATTATTATTATATTATTATTATTATTATTATTAATATATATATACTTATTATTATTATTATCATTATTATTATTATTAGTATTAGTTATTAGTATTATTATTATTATTATGTTATGATTTATTATTATTATTTATTATTGATTACGTATTATTAATAATAATTATAATTAGATCGTCTATTGTTCATTATCATATTATTATTATTATTATTATTATGTATTGTATTATATTATTATTATTATTATTATCATTATTATTATTATTATTTTATATCTATTATTATATTATTATATATTATTATTTATCTATTTAATATTATTATATTATTTATTATTATATATTATTATTATTATTCATTATATTATTATATTATATTATCTCATTATTATTAAGATTATTATTTTCAGATTATTATTTTAGTCCACAAATTTATGGGATTCCATCCGTGTATATAACTGCTGAATATCTTTTACATTTTATGGCTATGCAGTGCGTATAAGTCGTAAATCATAAAAATAAAGATAAATTTATTTAAAAATGAAAAAATAAAGATAAATTTTTTAAAAATAATTCAAATAATGGGAGTAGACCAATGGTGCGAAAAAAAAAATTAAATGTAAGAACGCTTAATTGTTTTTTATTTTATACAAGTACCGTCATTTAAAAAATTAAAGTTATGAACCTATATTTAACAATAAGACATAATCAATACAGTATTTTTTATAATACCTAGGATCAGAATGCTATTGGAAAAAAAAAATAGCTAATACCTGAAAAAAATTGACAGCATATTGTGAAACGACCGCGAACTGACTAATGTTACAATAAATGTTACCTGTAAAAATGCGAGAAAAATCAAGGAACTTACCAAGTAATAAATTTTGAAGCTGCGAAACACATGTAACCAATGATACTGTGTCAGGAAAAGTAAGGTGGGTGAAGTTGTCTGGGGAGAATTTGGGGTAGAGCATTTTACAATCCCTCAAAAAAAAGAATGGGGGAATTGATTGGAAAATTTTCGAGTGGCTCTATTTTGATTTAATTATTTGTTATGTTAAGCGGTTTAAACAAAAATCAAAACCCTCAAAGAAATAGAAGTTTATAAAGGAGACATTTTGTGAAGTATTCAAGATATGAAATAAATAGGAATTAAATTAGAAAATTATAGCAAGATCGTGGATATAACGAATTTGGCAACTATTACGTAAGCAGGAGATATCCCAATTTTATCAGTTTAGATGACGTAGACACTAAGATGCGGTGAAATGGGATTCTGCGCATGTGCGAGGAAAGAAAATTTGTAGATTTAAGAATTCTTAAGACGTGGCGTAAAAAAAAAAAGGAAATAAAAAAAAATGTGAAAGAAAAAAAATTGTATCTTTTTTTCTAGTCAAATTTTTCTATATTTACTAAAAGAAGACATATAGCTATGTCTTCTTTTGTAAAGAGTTCCCTTGGTCAGAGAAAAATGAATGCGGGGTTTATTTTCTTATTTGGAAGTAGATAATTGAAGATTTGAATAGGTATGTCATAAATTGGGATAGGTGGTAGAAGTGGGCTTAGGTTCCGATATAGGAACGCGCTGCACCACTGTATATTGGACTTTAGGTGCTGACGGAGGTACGTTGAGATTGTGAATGGGTCTGAATTTGTTGTAAACGTATATGATTGCCAGTGTGCTTAAAATGGCTATAAGAATGGAAAAACTTGACAGAGAGATGGAGTGTATATAATTAATTGATATAATTAATATAATTAATATAATTAATATGATGATAAAATGAGATTAATGGTCTTTGATATTAAACTCTTATAAAAAATTTCTTTTGTTAGTATTAACTGAAAATGTATATACAGTTTCTTTTTGTTACATGTCTAAAATGTTCTATTTCTAATATGTTTTTATAATTAGGTATTTATCTAAATGTGTAATATGTTCTCCCAGTGGCACTATATAAGAAAATTTTTAAATTAATTTTGATTTGGGAGGTCTTGGAGGTGGAAAACCATTATCTGGGGGGAAGTCTTATTTTGGAGGTAGGAGGTATTCTCTGTTACCTCTCATTATGGTGCCTTGTTGTCTGTGTCTTAGGGACATCGGATGTGAAATGTTGGTTGTTCTCATTGGAAAATTTGGGACAAAAGAAGGGTCCCGTGATATAATGTCTGGAGGAGATGGAGGGGAGGTATTCCTAGGTGTTTTTATAGGAAGTTCTGGAATAGGATCTTGTGGAGGGAGGCTTTGGGATGTTGTTAGAAGGAAGGTTGATTCTTGAGGAATAGAAGGTGAAATAGATAATAGATAATAGAATGGATAATTTTGGAGGTGAGACAGCTGGTGGAAACCTCTGAAAGGTATTCTTTTAGGTGGGGAAAGGGTGAAAAGAAAATTAGGAACTGGAGCAGGTAAATGAGCATGGGTAGGAGGTGGGGAAGGTGATGATCTTTCCTGTTTTGAAATGTCTCTATTATTATCATGAGTCTTGAGGGAAATTGGAGGTTGCATGATCTTATGTTGATGAATTGAAGGAGGGAGAGGTTCAGCATATCTTTGGAAATATATTGTATTTGGAATGTTTGGAGTTGGTTTTTGTTGTGCATTAAATGCTGGATAGGTTTTGGGGTTGGCTTTTAGTAGGAAAAAGGTCGCAGTTAGTTGTGGTTTTGGAAATTGGTATATATTTGTATGCTACTTTTGAAATCTTTATATTATCAATATGAACAATGAATGTTTTTGGTGTTTGTAAACATTGTAAAAGCAATTTGCTAAAGTGTACCAGTTGTTTTACCTGAAATGGACCTGTCCATTTCGGAAATAATTTAGAGGATTGATGTGGTTTTTTCATATCTAGAATATGTACATAGTCCCCAACTTTGAAGTGTATAGAAAGAGAAATTTTATGTTGTCTTTCTCTTTGGGTAGCTGTTTCCTGCCGAAGGTGTTCTGGAGCTTAGTCTCTTATGAGATTGACTTAGAGGATGAGATGGAAATGAAATTTACATGAATATTATTTTGATTTTGAAACATTTTTTGAATAATCTTTTTATTTTCAATATGATCGAAAACTTACTTAGGGGTAGTGTAAAATATCGTTTTTTTTTCTATTATTATT
This sequence comes from Trachelipus rathkii, assembly GCA_015478945.1. Lineage (NCBI taxonomy): Eukaryota > Metazoa > Arthropoda > Malacostraca > Isopoda > Trachelipodidae > Trachelipus > Trachelipus rathkii. The sequence continues at coordinate 20,042 of JABUQX010086343.1, read as the reverse complement.
GAAATATAAAAGATTTTTGAAATTACCCTTCGAAATTAGGTT
>JABUQX010086343.1:7500-10000 GCA_015478945.1 Trachelipus rathkii | reverse complement strand
CCGTAAGCTACCGTCTATCTTTCGGCGAAAACGTATGTATCGTATGGGTACATGGAATGTCAGAGGAATAAATGTGGAGGAGAAGAAGGAATAGGTGATGGATGTTTTTAGAAAGGGCAAATTCGATTTCCTCGCTGTAACCAAAACGAAAATGAAAGGAAACGATAAAAATGAGTAGTGTGGTGTGAAATGGTATGAGAGGAAGGAGAGAAGGAGTTTCAATTCTGATGAGTGACTTGTGGTACAGAGCCATGGCTGATTTTGTGTGTGTGAGTACAAAAATTCTAATGGTTAAATTTAATTTGAAAAGGTCAAGGTATGTGTGGTTGTGACATACGGTTCATCTGAGGGTAATGTTTAAGAGATTGCACTTTTCTAAGATAATCTGAATGATGTTTTGGATGAGGTGAGTAGGAGCTTCAAATTGATTGTTTTGAATAACCAAGAAGTCATAGCACACATCCCTGCATCCCCCACTGTTAATATTAAGCCAATCACCCCCAACTCTGAGCAAACACTTACACACGCTTTTCAAGTTATATAAACTTTGATCTATCTCAGGAGCCAAACTACCAACACCCAAAGATCACTGAACACCCTGCATTAGAGTTTATTAACCCTATAATACGTATATATGTTAAATTCATAAAAACCTAAATACAATTTTTTCTTCTCTCTCATTTTCTCAATCATTTGTTTCAGTGTAAAGATTTGATCCACACATCTTCTACCACTTTAAACACACCTTGTTCTTCACCAATCAGTCCATCAGTTCCTCAGTCCCTCAGTCACTCGACGAACTCTTTGGACCAACATACCAGCATGTTTCTTCCTACAACACTTCAATAAACTTATTCCCCCTATAATTTCTACAGCTACCCTTACCCCCTACCCTTAAATATATATTGTTACCTCTCTCCTCCAATCTCTTGGAACTATACCCTCCATAAATCGCTTTGTTACACAACTTCCAAATCTATTCAACTGCCATCTCACCTCCGTTCCAGATCATTTCCACCAATAATTTCTTTGCACCTAAGATTTACATTCTCTCTACTTATACTTCACCAATTCCTTCTTACTAATGATCTCACCCACAAAATACCTATTCCTTCTTGCACCACAAACCCAAACACATTCACTATCACTTCTTCTTCTTCCTCTTATATATATATATATATATATATATATATATATAAAAAAAATAATATAAACATATATATATATATATATATATATATATATATATATATATATATATATATATATATATATATATATATATATATATATATATATATATATATATATATATATATATATATAAGAAAGAAGACAAGAGTATATATATATATATATATATATATATATATATATATATATAAATATATATATATATATATATATATATATATATATATATATATATATATATATATATATATATATATATATATATATATATATATATATATGTATATATGTATATATATATATATATATATATATATATATATATATATATATATATATATATATTTTAGTACATATATATATTTAAATATATATATATATATATATATATATATATATATATATATATATATATATATATATATATATATATATTTATATAGTATATATATATATATATATATATATATATATGTTATATATATATATAGATATATATATATATATATATATATATATATATATATATATATATATATATATATATTATTATTACATATATATATATATATATATATATTATATATATATATATATATATGTATATGTATAAATATATATGTATGTATAAATATATATATATATATATATATATATATATATATATATATATATATATATATATATATATATATATTATATTTTTATTTTTTTTTTGATATATTATTTTTCTATATATATATGTATGTCATATATATATATATATATATATATATATATATATATATATATATATATATATATATATATATATATATATATATATATATATATATATATATATATATATATATATATATATATATATATATATATATATATATATATATATTACAAATCTTTTCACCAACATTCCTATCTCCGAAACCTCCAACATTATCTCCAACTCACATAACCCCAATATCCCGGCCTCCCTCAACCTAACCCCCCCAATTTTCAACAAACTCTTAAACCTTGCTACTAACAATAGCTTATTCACTTTCAATGATCAATACTATCAACAAACAGATGGAATGCCCATGGGCTCCCCTCTAGGCCCCACCTTTGCCAACTGCTTCCTTTGTTACCATGAGACTAATTGGCTCAATGATTGCCCCAATGAATTCAAGCCCCTTGTATACAAGAGATACATTGACGACTGTTTCTTAATTTTTCGTAATAAACCCCAATCCGACCTTTTCTTTAACTATATTAACACAAAACACCCCAATATTCAATTTACCCGCCAGGATGAAACCAATAATAC
>JABUQX010086343.1:0-2500 GCA_015478945.1 Trachelipus rathkii | reverse complement strand
GGTATGATTGAGAGTGGAGCGATGAAATGTGAGGGCGGAGTTTAGATTGTCATTAATTAGGTCTTGTTTATGTTGGTATAGACGTCTGGAGAAAACATTTGTTTCTCCTATGTAAATGGAGTTGCAATGTAAGCAGGGAATTTTGTAAACACATTGAGAAATATCACTAGAAGAGAGAGTGTGGGGTTTTAGTTTTCTATTGAGGGTTGAGGTGTTCGAAGTGGTAAAATGAAGATTGTTGGGGAGAATATTTTTAAGATGTTTTAGTGGAAATTGAGGAATGGGCAGGTAAGAATTGTAGGTTTTAGTATGTGGAGTGTGGGGATTGTAGAATTTTTGGATAGCAAGTTTTAGAGCTTTGGAAATAATGTGATTAGGATAGGAAAGTTTTTGGAAAGTGGTGAACAGAAATTGTTGTTCAGTTTCTAGAAAAGGGGGAGAGCAAATACGTAAAGCACGAAGGAATAAAGAGGAGAGAACACCTATTTTGCAACTATAGGAGTGGGAGGAATACCAGTGGATGTAGTTGGGGTTAGATGTAGGTTTTCTATAGACTGAATATTGTAAGCGAGAAGAATTAGGCCAGGTGATTAAAGTGTCTAAAAATGGCAGAGAGTTATTATGAGAGTATTCTATAGTGAATTTGATATTTGGATTGACATTGTTGATGAAATCAAGAATTTGTTGAGGGTTTGTGTGTAGAGGAATGGAAGCAAAAATATCATCAACGTATCTGTACCAGGTAGTGTTAGAAAGAAGAGGATTAGGAAAAATATAGTAATGTTCAAGAAGTTCCATGAAGAGATTATAATTATTCAAGACGATTTATACCCATTAATCCTAACACACATCACCTAATCAGCTTCGATGTCGTCTCTCTCTTTACCTCAGTCCCAGTTCCTCTCACTCTTTCTCTTTTAGAACGTTTTATTACTGAAAACAATAGTATCTTACCCTTCCCTTTCCCATTACTCAAACAACTGATCCTTCTTTCCCTTGAACATAACTATTTCCACTTTAACAAGTTTTTCAAACAAAAATCAGGCCTGAGCATGGGTTCACCTCTCTCTCCTATCCTCAGCAATCTCTTCATGGAACTTCTTGAACATTACCATATTTTTCTAATCCTCTTCTTTCTAACACTAAGGAGAGGAGAAAGAAGTGAGTAAAAATTTAGGAAACAATACAGTAGTAGGTTATAAAACAGACAATGAAGAAAAAAGAATAAGCTTGAAAAGACAAAAAGCAGAGATAAGGAGGACAATGGAGGAGATAAAAGAAGATAGGGAATTACAGAAACTGGTGGATGAAGCAATTCAAGGAGAAGAGAGACTAAAAAGGAGGAAAAGGAAAAAGGTATAAATGTTAGGTAAACTTTTTTTCTGTAGTTCTGTAGTTATTGCTATTTTCGTTATGCTAATGATTATTATTATCGATATTTAGGGGATATTGGTATGTTAGGTTTTATTATATTATTATACCTAGGAAAATATTATATTATTTGGATAACTGAACCGAGTGTTAGGTTTTATTAAATTATTGAGCTCATTATAAATATTATGTGCTTGTAACGTTGGGAGGGATTATTATTATTATTATTATTATTATTATTATTATTATTATTATTATTATTTTTACCCGATTTAGATTTTGTCATCTATTATATTATTATTATTATTATTATTATTATTATTATTATTATTATTATTATTATCATTATCATTATCATTATCATTATCATTATCATTATTATTATTATTATTATTATTATTATTATTATTTTATTATTATTATTATTATTATTATTATTATTAATTATTATTATTATTATTATTATTATTATTATTATTATTATCATTATTATTATTATTATTATTATTATTATTATTATTATTATTATTATTATTATTTTGCTGAACTTTGTTGTTGTTTTAATATTGTTTTGGAGGTTGACTGGCTTTTTTTAGTTTTATGTTACAAACTTGAGGAGGGGAGAAATATAAGCAAACCAACAAAGTTATTAGAAAAGGTGAGATTAGTTAAAACTTTCCTAAGAAAGGTTCGTTCAGACTGCTTACGAAGAATAAAGAACAAGAAAGTCGAGACAATCAAAGGTAGTAGAATTAAACAGCAAAGACGAGAAAAACTAAACCCGTTGGAAAACGTAAGTAAAAAGTTAGAGTTTTTATTTTAGTAAGAAAATTAAGAAGTGATTTAATGATAGAAATTTGTGCATTTTAGGGGAACTGAGTGCGGAAACAACTTTTTGACATCCGGCTTTGTTTTCTGAAGGAGTCATCAACGACTTGGTATTCGTCATTGAGGCATTGATGGAGGCGCGGAATAAATTATTGTGATTTTATTCGGACTTAGTTTGTCGGCATCCGATCTTAGCGGCGAGTTGCGCGGCTTATCAAGCGTGAGAACGAGTTTAAAAGCGATAAGTGTTGTTTGCTGACCAGGTTGTTTAATACTAGTTACCAAGATCGAAAAGTTACGT
>JABUQX010086342.1:42500-52500 GCA_015478945.1 Trachelipus rathkii | reverse complement strand
GCCTTCAAACCTACTATCCGAATGACGTTAGAGTCAGATGTCTATTTGGGAAAGGATATAACACCTCCTCCTTCCACCAGATATAGTAAGCGAAAGTTTTATTTCTTTTCGGTTCTTTTAGATAAAATTTAAAATTTAAAGTGCTTTCATATAATATATATATATATATATATATATATATATATATATATATATATATATATATATATATATATATATATATATATATATATATATATATATTATATGATATATATATATATATATATTTATATACAAATATATATATATATGTAATAAATATATATATATATATATATATATATATATATATATATATATATATATATATATATATATATATATATATATATAATATATATATTTTTTTTTAAAATTTTTTTTTTTTTTTTTTTTTTTTTTTATATATATATATATATAATATATTACTATATATATATATATATATATATATATATATATATATATATATATATATATTATAATATACATATATATATATATATAATATATATATATAATGATAGCTTTAGATCTTGAAGATGGAGATGTATAAAGATATAACTATATATATATTATTCAATATATTAGAACTAGCCGCATCATAACACTATATAACAATTCAATGCGAATAGACTGCTTAATGACATCTAAAATAAAATTCATATATTACTAGCTATTTATCATATGACCAATTATAATAAATTCATTATATTTAATAGCCAGAGGAACCTTTCTAATCTAATTACCATCATAGTTATTAAAATCAGGCATAAAATACAGAAATTATAATATGCATTCCCAAGCATGCATTTAAAAAACCCGGTCTTAAAGACCTCACAAAAAAATGTTTTAAAATATAAATTTTTTTACCCTTAAATTTATTGCAGGTTTCTTTCTTTAGCAAGAAAAAAAAGGATTTATATTTTCTCGTTAACGGCACAATCCTAAGATGCTCATTTTACAAATAAATATTTCCATTGGCCTTAAAGTTTTTACCAAATAAATTTTATTATCCTAAAAAAAACTGCTACAATTTTTTTTCTTAAACAGAATATTTATTACTTTCTTTTACGAAAAATGTTATGATACCCGTGTTACAAATAAATATGTTTCCATCTTTCGTTCCTCAAGTGTGGGAAAATAGGAGTGAGAATGATGGGGGTGTGCCCTCATTCTCCTTCGCTATGAATACATTTCTCTGACTTTTAATATCCACAGGGAAAAATTTTTACTTCCCTTTACATTTCAAATATTATAACTATTATACGTCAAAAATAAATCTATTTGATTTTTATTATTTACAATGTTATTAATAATGCCTAGAAGTTCCAATGCATTAATTACTTTTATTAAATCAAATAATTACAAAATTAAGTCTGCACCTAAAAAAAATACCTTTGTTGATAGGAAAAAAACATTTTCGTGGGTAGAGTTATTCCTATGCCTCTCTCGATGACATCTGCAGGCATCGTTGCCAGTGGTTGAGATCTTTGGCAGCCAGGCAATTTTAAACCTTAGTTTGTCTCAGAATAGAAGCGAGTTTAAATTTTTGGGGTATTTGAGGGTATGCTTTAGGACTCTCCCCAATTTCTTCAGGCCTCGTCTTCATCATAGAGACTTTATTTTTCTTCTCGTTGTTGTTTTTTTAGGCTTGCTTGTTCTATATCCAAATTTTGATCTTACCTACCACGTCGGGTAATAGGCAAAATCATTTGGACAGTGCGTCAATAAGTCGAGATCTGTTTAGGAAAGGACCGTTTTTAATGAATAAGGCTTTTTTATTTTCTTTTATAACCAAAAGAAATACTTTTTAACAATTATTAGAAATATATTTTTCACTTGGGTATAGGTAATACTGTACACTTTCATTAATTATCACTGCGTTTTTTATTATTAATTTCTTTTTTATTGGCCCTTTTAGAAGGTTTAGGGATCGATTAGAATTATCGATTCGAATGTCACTATCTGGGGTTGACCAAATATGTACTCGAGTGGCTGAGGTCATTAATTAATTGGGCATATAATTAAATCACTCCATTCCCGATTACAATTATTAATAAAGGTTCAAGGTGTATCAAAGATGTTTGTTGGTATTTCTTTATTAATATCTTTTCTTGTATTTGGATCACAGCATTCAAAATGTAATTTTTTTATAAACAATGTCATGTTAGAAACAATGCTTAAATAATATTTATTTTATTATTTAATTCCATTAAAATATAAATTGAATGATTCGAAGGGGGGAGAAAGTACTCCATGAACCTGCTAAGATCTTAATCACCATCCTATTATTTTATATTCACTGATCAATCCTGTTTCTTTAATAAGAAACTTACAAGCGGTCTTTTATGCAGATATTAATAATAAGTTTTTTTTACACCTCTAATTTTAAATATAAAATAATATAAAGAGCGTGATAGGGCCATGTCTTGGGCACGTCTTAACGGCATAGATGGCGGTGGCCGAACTAGCTTCCCTCCCTCGGTCTCAGATAGAACCGGGTCGGAGAAAAGCGTCTTATTGGTTGTTTCAATATGAAATAATATAAAAAAGAATAAAAATAGATATGTTTGATCTTTTAACATGTAGGCAATTTTACCTTACATAACTAAATACACATAACTTTCATAGGTACTTTGTTTATAATCTTTCTTATAATATAGTAGTTCCAGTTTTACAATTTCAATAAAGATTTTAAAACCATTATTTTATAATGCTGGATACAGTACACACACACACACACACACACATATATATATATATATATATATATATATATATATATATATATATATATAATATATATATATATATATATATATTATATATATATATATATATATATATATATATAAATATTATATATATATATCGCAAATTTTCTGCCCCTTGGCCCACCTCAATTGGATGGCCACACTGCTTCTAGGAAGCCGGCCCACTGCTCTTGGGCGTTTTCACAGGTCGAGAAAGGAAAGATGAACAGAGAAGTCGGCATGGGAGGGCTTCGAGAGCGGAGCACCCCAAAAGAGGAGCTCCATTTGTCCTGGGAAATGTGACAACTGGTTACAGGTGGGGTAGGGTAACATTGTCTAGTTTGAATCTATATTATATATTGTAAAAGTTTTGGGTGTTGACCTGATCTGCTCCGGGCGAGGTCGATTTTGGCCTCTTCTGGACAGTGCTTCTTCTATAGGGGAAATTTTTGTGGAGGGGGAGTTTAGTAAATTGTTATTGGGGGCGGTTTTGTAGGTACGTGTTAGTTAGTTGTGTAAGGATGTTGAAGTGGAGACCATGACCTATTGGGAGGAGAAGGGGGAATAATGTTGTAGATGTTCATTATAGAATTTGGCTGGTGAGGTGGTGCTGGGGATTTCTAGTCTGTGTCTGGATGGTGCTGGGGAATATTTGTACATATGGGTGAGTGAATTTAGGGTTTTCTGATAGAATTGAGTCCCCAGCATCTCTATGTGGGTGGAGATAGGAAGGATGTAAGTCTCGTCATGTGAATGTTGGATGGGGGAAGTTTTGGTGCATCCGGTGATAATTTTAGGGGGGTGTTTTGTGTGATTTGTAATTTTTTTTGAGTTAAATTTTGACAGTGCAGGGAACCATGCGGGGAGGCATATTTTATATTTGTTCTGAGAGTTGGTTTATAGTGGTGGTGGTTGTGGTTTCCTGGTCACTTGAAGTTGTGATGGAAAGGGTTCGGAGGGTTTTTAGTTTTCGTTGATTTGATGAGGTGATTTGGTAAATATGGGTGGAGAACTTCATGCGTGTCATAGGTAAGTCATAATATTTTTGGGGTTTTTGTTTAGGGGGAGGGCATTGTTGTTCAGGAAAAACTATTGGATGGAGTAAAGTTTGGTGTGGTTGGTATTTAGGAGGGGTGTGGAGAATTGTGAGGGGGGAACGGTACATTCTATTGGAGAGTAACCAAGTTTCAATTGTTGTAAGTATTATTGGGTGTGAAGAGTGGCTATATTTACGTCTGGATGTTGGGAAATAAGGCTGATATCATCTGCGTATATGATAAGTTCGTGAATATGTGGGTAGGGAGGCGCAGGTCTGCTCGGAAGAGATTGAAGAGGAAGGGAGAGAGAATGGCGCCCTGTGGGACGCCGTTTTGTAATTTAATGGTGTGGGAGAGATTGTTATTGTGGAGAACTTTCGCAAAACGATTAGTGAGAAAATTATAAAGCCATTTTTTGTGGTTATTTTCTAGGGGGGAATTGAAAGATTTTTTGTATAAGAATGTATGGGGGACAGTGTCAAAGCTCTTGTTATAATTGTCGATTGCTCTGAGAATGAATCTATGGATGGGATGCGGTTGAAGTCATTGATGATGTTTTGGGTGAGGGGTAAGGCTTGTAGTTTGTGGAGGGTTGCTTTTAAAGCCATAGGTTGGAAATTGCGGAGGGTGATGAGAAGGGAGATTTTGGTTAATATTAAATTTGCTCCAGCAGTTTACTGATGGAGGAGAGGAGGGAGATTGGGCGGTAAGAGGAGGGGGAGTTACGGGTCTTTTTTAGGGCTTGAGTTTTGGGAGTATGAATGATTGTTTCCATATTGGGTATATCGTTAAGTTGCCAGGATTTGTTGAAGATTTTCTGTGAAAAGGAGAAGTTGCTTTTTTCACCGAGGTGTTTTAAATGTAGGTTGAGATTGAGTCTGGTCTTATAGCTGGTGAATTTTTGAGGGTTGATAGTTTCTGATATCCTTTCAGTTGTAAAAGGGGGTGAGGGGTTGTGGTCTGGGGGGAGTTTTCTGAGTTGTTTTTTTGTTTTCCTGTTATTGGGGTGGGTTGGTTTGCGAGAAATATTAGCATAATGTTTTGCTAGGCGGTCTGATTGTTGTTTAGGAGAAGGGAAGGAGTTATCAGTTAGAGAGGGGGATTCGTGGGAGGGAGGGGGTTATTTCGAGAGTTATTTAATTTTTTGATGACTTGCCGGGTTTTCTTATTATCAATGCGTGAAATATTGGATTGTAAGTATTCTGAAAACTTATTGGTGGTGTTGGTGGTTATAAGGTTGGTGATTTGGGTATTGAGGTTTGATATTTGGTTAGTGGTGAGTGGGGTATATGGTCTAATTTTTCGAAGAGAGTTTCTTTGTTTAATGAGTTGGCTAATTTGAGGGGAGAGTTTGGGGTTATAGGATTTTCTGTGGCCTTTGGGAATGTATAGGTTAGCTGTTTTGGTGATTAACGTTATTTAATTGGAATAATGGAGGAGTGTTGGCGATTGTATATTATGGCATTGGCGTAGGGATTAATATGGTTTCGATGTAATCAGTGAATGTGCCAGTTAGCTTTTTGTAGTTGCATGTATGTAGTGATCTTTTTTGGGGGGTTGTGGGAGGAGGTTAGGAAATAAAAGTGGAAGGTGGTTGAGTGATAGTCAGTAGATGGCCTGTCCCAGGTTAGTTCGGTGATGTAAGGAGGGGGAACAGAATGTGACGTCAGCCTAGGGGAGGGATTGGGTGGGGGAGGTTTTTGGAATTGAGGATAATAAGGGATTCTAATTCGTTAAGGGATATGGTTGCCCGCGGAGGTCTGAGGGGTAGGTCTTTATACCAGGCGATGTGTGAGCGTTAAAATCGCCTCCGAGAATAAGGTTAGGGAATGTGGATAATATTGATAGGGGTGTGTGAGGCTGTTTGGGGGAGCTTTGGGGTGGTGGGATAACGTATATAGAGATTGAAGATGTTATAAGTGGTCCTGTTCAGGAGAATGGAACAGGATTGGAATTTTATTAATGTGTCGGGGAATAGGGTGAGTTGTTGGGGGTTGTGTTGTTGACGTAAGCGACTGTCGTTGCGATCAATGTTAAAAGGAGTGTGAGGAGGTGTGAAAGGGGCGAGAAAATGGGAGTCTATATATATATATATATATATATATATATATATATATTATATATATTTATATATATATATATCATATATATAATATGATAATAATATAATATATATATAATATATATATATATATGATGAGTCAGAGATAGAACGAACCAAGGCCCACAAGGAAGCGGCCACACTGGGGCTGAAAACATCAGCATTCATGGGGAGGGTCCTTGCACAACCATGTTCAAATGTCAAAGGAGATTTAATGGCGAAAATAATACTCATTCAGTCATATATTATATTATATAGTATATTATATTATATATTATATATATATATATATATATATATATATATATATATATATATAATATAATATATATATTATAATATATATAATTTATATACATATATATATATTATATATATATATATTATATATATATTATTATATATATATATACATTATATATAATATATATCTATATATATATATATATATATGATATATATACATATAATATATATATATATATATATTATATATATATATATATATATATATATATATATATATATATATATATATATATATAATATATATATATATAAATATATATATATATATAATTATAGAAATTATTGCTAAGTTAATACGCACGTTAATATAGTATATATAAACTCCCTATATATCACTTTTATTGCGAGTATGGATTTGAACCACACCCTCAATGATGGTAAGCAAGTGTTTGTGTTTTGCTTGATCATCTGGTTCGGGTGATAACACACCCTGCTTTTACTATCAGCGGAGGGTGTGTTTCAAAACCGCATACTCTCAATAAAAAGTGAAATATTAGGGATTTATATATATATATATATATATATAAAATAATTATATATATATTATATTATATTAATATATTATATATATATTATATATATATATATATATATATATATATATATGTATTATATATATATATTATATATATATATATAATATATATTATATTATATATATATATAATATAAAATATAATATATATATATATATATATATATAATATATTATATATATATATAATATATTTCTAGGAGAGAGAGAAAGAGAGAGAGAGAGAGAGGGGTTATATAGGCAGAGTATCGCGCATACTTGCAGCGATGAAATTACTTCCCATTTGGCTCATAGTATGTAGGGTTTCCCATGACATTACAGTGCCTAATGGTTCGCCTTTCTCTTCTGCATTCATATCTACACTCATCCTCCAGACAACATCTTACAGACACAACCTTTTATGCATATGTCATTTGCACATACTTAAATCCACTCCCTTCTTCTAGATAACATCTTACAGACATCCCTATCGCTTATATCCCTATAGGTGTGGAAGAAAAAATTGCACACATCGTATGTCCTGCGTGTTGTAGAAGGCGACTAAAGGAACCGTGATAGTTGGGTTGGCTTCCCACTACCACTTCTCTTTTGTCAGGAATGTCAATGCTTACCTCGGAAAAGGTCGTGGTCGCCGCAAGCGGCCTTCTATCTTTCGGCGAAATCGTATGGGTACAAGGAATGTTGGAGAAATTAATGTTGAGGAGAAGAGGAGAGAGGTGATGGATAAATCTAGAAGAGGAAAATTTGATTTGCTCGCTGTGACTGAAAAAAAGATGAAAGGAAACTGTGAAAATGTGTGGTGTTGTGTAAAATGTGCTTGTGCTGGTGTGGAAAGGAATGAGAGGATGAGAAAAGGAGTTGCAATTCTGATGAGTAACTTCTGTTACAGAGATATGGTTGGTTTTGTGTGTGAGTACTAGAATTCTAATAGATAAATTTAAGTATGAAAAGGTCAATGTATGTAGACATATGGTCTATCTGAGGATAATATTAAAGAGAGTGTAGTTTCTGGGATAATCTGAAGGATGTTTTGGATGGGATGAGCAGGAGCTTCAGATTGATTGTGTTGGATGACCTGAATGGTTGGATTAGGTGATCAAAAAAGGGATGGTATAACAGGTGGATTTGGGGTGTCAGGAGAAAATGAGAATGGTAGGAAGGTGATTGATTTCTGTCAAGAGAGAGGTATGTGTGTAAGTTATTTTTTCTTTAAACACAAGAGTATTCATAAGTATACCAGAGTTGGTGTATGTAGAGATGCTATAGAAGTAGAAAATATGATCGATTTTGTGTTGACGAAGTGTGTTGTGTTGTGTTGTGTTATATGTTAAATCAGTGAGGGGGTTGATAGTGGGATTAAAGGATTATTATGTTGTTTTAGGTAAAATTAAGTTAGTGTTGGCTTGGGTGGAGAGGAAGGTGATAAGGAAGGAAATGGGAAGAATTAAGAGTAAGAAGCTAAGTGAATAGGGTAATAGGGTTAAGTATTTAAGATCGCTTGGCAGTAAATCAGTTAAATGTGAACAAGTTGAAACTGAACAAATCTAAAAGAAAATGGAATAAACGATTGTCAGAAGTGCAAAAGAAATATGCGAATGTGCTAAAGTAGGAAGTGAGAATGGTAACGGCGAGTGGTGGAATGAAGATGTGATGCAAGCGGTTAAAAGTAAAAAAGAAGCGTGGTTGAATGTACTAAAAGCCAAGGACGAGGTTTCAAAAGAAAGATGTTCGGAATTATATAAGTAGGAAAAAAGGAATACTAAAAAAATGTATGCGTAGGAGGAAAAAAAGAGGTAAATGAACAGTTTGAAAGGAGGATGAATGCAGACTTACAAGGGAATAGGAAGCTTTTCTGGAAGGAAGATCCCAAGGTTAAGAATGAGAATAAAGGGAATCTGCCTTAGATAATGAATAGGTATGGTGCTTTCGTAACTTATGAAATGGATGTGAGGGGAGTATGGAGAAAACACTTCGATAATCTGCGTAACATTGGAAGTAATGAAGAGGTGATAGTGAATGTGTGTCGGTTTGATAGTGCAAGAAGGAAAAGGTATTTTGGGGATGAGGTCATTAGTAAGGAGGAGGTAATGGGTAGAGTGAGACAGTTGAAGAAAGGTTAATCTGCAGGTATAGATGAAATTACTAGTGAAATGATCAAGAACGCAGGCGAGATCGTGATTGATTGAATTTGGAAGTTGTATAACAAGGCGTTTATGGAGGGCATAGTTACAAGTGATTGGAGGAGAGCAGTAATAGTAATCTTATATAAGGATAAGGGGGATGAGGGTAACTGTAGGAATTTAAGGTAATTAGATTTAGAGGTAATTAGTGTTGTAGGGATGATATATGCTGGTATTTTGGTCGATAGGGTGCTCCGAGTGACAGAGAGACTGATTGGTGAAGAACAAGGTGCGTTTAGAAGTGGTAGAGGGTGAGTGAATCAAATCTTTACATTGAAACAAATGATTGAGAAAATGATAGAGAAGAAAAATAAATTGTATTTAGGTTTTATGGATTTGCAAATGGAGTATAATGTGATTAATAGGGAAGCTCTATGGCAGATGTTAGTGATATATGGTATTGATGATAAGCTTCTGAATGGAATCAAAATTAAGTATGACGACAGTGATGCGTGTGAAAGAAAATAATGGAGTTGAAAATGATTGGTTTAATATTAATAGTGGAGTGAGGCAGGGATGTGTTATGACTCCTTGGTTATTCAATTTGCATATGGATGGGGTTATGAAAGAATTGGACGTTCGGGTGATGTTAGAAAGATGTAGAATGGAAGAGAGTGGAGGGTACCTTACCTATTATAAGAGGATGATTTAGTTTTATGAGGCAAATCTGAAGAGAGTTTGAGAAGATTGGTAGAAAGATTTGTCAGGATGTGTAAAAGGAAGCGTTTGAAAGTAAACGTAAATAAGGGTAAGGTATGGTTGTGAGTAAGGACAGTTATCGGCGTGAAGTTATGCTAGATGGCGAGCAGCTGAAACAAGTGTCTGAGTTTAAATATTTGGGATATGTGTTGGATGAAAAATAAACAGATTATGCAGAGAGTAGTAGGAAAGTTGTGAATGTTAGGAAGGTGGCGGTGCAATTAAATCCTTAGTGGATGTAAAGGGACTAAGTTTTGAGGTACACTAAGGTCCCAGAGAATTGCATGTTGTTACACCTATGTTAATGTATAGTAGTGAGACTATGGTCTGGAATAAGAGGTATAGATCTAAAGAACAATGTG
>JABUQX010086342.1:25000-40000 GCA_015478945.1 Trachelipus rathkii | reverse complement strand
ATATATATATATATATATATATATATATATATATATATATATATATATATATATATATATATATCTGTTTAGAAAAGTTGTATAATAATGATCCTCATTTATCATTGTTCTTTCTAAAATAGTATGTTAATAATGCAAAATGTGTATTCCAAATATATATATATATATTATATATATATATATATATATATATATATATATATATATATATATATATATATATATATATATATATATATATATATATATATATATATATATATATATATATATATATATATATATAAATATATATATATATATATATATATATATATATATATATATATATATATATATATATATATATATATATATATATATATATATATGTATATATATATATACCAAATATATATATATAATAAGTGATTGAAATAAAAGTTTATAACTTTGGACCCGTCACATCCGCGAACATCCTCACAGTATTAAAAGATCCGCATCCGCATCCGCACTTTGCCCTGCGGATGTTGCGTGGTGTATTGTCGTTTTTGATAAAATGTAATAATAAAAATACTTAGATGAATCTGAAAAAGAAAATGAAAATGAAAATGAGTTGAAGGCAAGTCAAAAACGGCTTGATATTCCATATCTTAATGTTATCAAAGACATTCCAACTCGCTGGAATAGTACACTTCAAATGATGGAAAGAAGTATTGTTCAAAGACTCTTGCTTCGTACGCCAATTCGTATTCCAAAGTTAACATTCTCATTAATGTGGAAAATGACATCATATCACTGCATTAAGCTATTGAAACCATTTGAAGAAACTACCAAAAAAATCAGCGCCTCTACAGCTTCTGTCTCCGATGTAATACCATTAATCTCAACGCTAAGGAGGCATTTTGAACCATCTTCAAATGAAAATGATGACGGTTTAAAAAGAATGAAAGATGTAATTAAACTAGAGCTAGAAAAATGCTTTGGTTCTGTGGAAATTAATGACCTTCATACTATTGCAACTTACTTAGATCCCCGTTATAAAGGCAAGTTTTTTTGTAACTATATTAGAACAAGTTAAATCGTTACTTTGTGTTGCAGTTGAAAAACTTCAATCCGAACAGTCTATTAATTTGCCACCCATTAAAAGGAAAAAACGAAATCTACAGAACCAACACCTTCTACAAGTAAATCAATAACAGATTTACTGGAAGAATTTCTACAGTCTAGTAGTGATGAAGAAACACACACATTACCAAAAGATGTAGTGCAAATGATTGAAAACTATCACCAAGAAAAACGACTAGATACAAATGATCCTATCAGTTAGTGGAAAGTTAAGCAAAATGTTTACCCACGCTTGAGTAAACTTGCAAGGAAATACTTGGTCTGTCCTCCAACTTATGTTCCAAGTTTGAGAGTATTTTTAGCAATGCTGGGCTCTCAGCAGAAAAATTGATGTTTCTCAAGCCCAACCTTCCTATATTTGAATTTCAATACTAGTGCAAAATGTATATAATCCATTGTAAAATCTCTTTCATTAAGGTCGGAGGTTGGGAAAAGAGGTTGGTGGGGTGCATTTGAGTTGGGTCCCAGTCCCGTACCCTGGTAACACAATTATATTAATATATATATATATATATATATATATATATATATATATATATATAAATATATCTTTTAATAAAATATATATATATATATATATATATATATATATATATATATATATATATATATATATATATATATATATATACTATATACCTAAATCTAGATTTATATATATATATATATATATATATATATATATATATATATTTTATATATATATATATATATATATATATATATATATATCTACTTTTTTGCTTTATCCTATTTTTATTCATAGATATTTATGTATATATATATATATATATATATATATATATATATATATATATATATATATAGTAGTTAGAGTGTAATATTAGACGGAAGGGACTGGAATCCGACCTTAAATCCTTCTGTAATCAGAAGGGATTCCAAGGAACAAACTGGAACTGAAAATAGCTTCCTGGAAACTGGAAACTAGTTCACTGGAAACTGGAATCCTAAAAAAAAAAAAAAAAAAAAAATAATATATATATATAAATATATATATATATATATATATATATATATATATATATATATATATATATATATATATATATATATATATATATATATATATATATGTATATGTCTAGAGAATACTTACATGCTTAAAGAATCCGTTCATACATGAGAGAATACACGCACACACACTCCCACATACACCCCCCGCCCACACCCCGCCTAATATATATATATATATATATATATATATATAATATAACATATATATATATATATATATATATATATATATATATATATATATATATATATATATATATATATATATATATATATATATATATATATATATATATATATATATATATATACATATATATATATATATATATACGCGTATACGTACGTACAAGTAAGGAAAGATACAAGCGTGCGCGCGCATACATGCAAATTAATTTTTCGCGTCGGCCCGCCCCTCGCAGAGGCCGCTGAAGCAGCACCACGTCTTCCCCGTTCAATCGCTCGCCTTCATCTGGCTGCCTTAAGAGTAAAATGAGGGGAGAGAATGAGAGCTTTTAAGGGGGAAAAAATGTTTAAGAGAAACGAATACATTTTGTTTAAACCAATTACTTTTAATTGGCAAGTGTAATTTATGAAGCCTGCACCTGCAAACCAAGACTTTGGAAATAAGAGATAATTAATGGTTTTTCCCTTCGTGTTTAAAAGAAAGAAAGAGGCAATTAATTTTCATTTGACATATTTCTTTTAAGGGGAAAAAATGTTTAAGAGAAACGAATACATTTTGTTTAAACCAATTACTTTTAATTGGCAAGTGTAAATTTATGAAGCCTGCAAACCAAGACACACAAAGACTTTGGAAATAAGAGATAATTAATGGTTTTTCCCTTCGTGTTTAAAAGAAAGAAAGAGGCAATCAATTTCTTTTAAGGAGAAAAAATGTTTAAGAGAAACTTTATTTATTTTTTTTTTAATAATTACTTTTAATTGGCAAGTGTAAATTTATGAAGCCTGCCTACAATTTAAGACACAAAGACTTTGGAAATAAGATATAATTTATGTTTTTCCCTTCGTGTTTAAAAGAAAGAAAGAGGCAATTAATTTCTTTTAAGTAGAAAAAATGTTTAAGAGAAACTTTATTTATTTTATAATTAGTAATTAAGGGGAAAAATTTTGTACGAAACAAAAGAAAGGACCAGATGTGCGAACATATGCGTTTTGCTTTGTTGTCTGAATACAAAGGAGACAATGGAAGATAAAGAAAGTTCTTTTTTTTAAAAACTAAAAGGAGGGGATTTTGGGTGAAGGGGAGAGGGGATTTACAGAGTATAAAAAGGCTCAGATTCAGCTCTCAGAATCAAGTGACTTTTACAAGTGCAACAGAGAAGAAGTGTTTTTAAAATTCAAGGTTAGTTTTATATATATATATATATATATATATATATATATATATATATATATATATATATATAAATATTATTTTTATATATATATATATATATATATATATATATATATATATATATATATATATATATATATATATATATATATATATATATATATATATATATATATATATATATATATATATATATATATATATATATATATATATATATATATATATATATTGTATATATATATTTATATATATATATATATATATATATATATATATATATATATATATATATATATATAAGGTTGTATGGCTTAAGCGCATCAAATTACAATTTTGAAAATTTTCTCAGATATAATTGCCAAAAATTTGAAGTGAATTACAGAAAATGAACCAATTTGCCCTTTCACTCATTTATACCTTTTCAATGTTCTTTGTTGGTTTTCGTATATTATTATTATTATTATTATTATTATTATTATTATTATTATTATTATTATTATTATTATTATTATTATTATTATATTATTATTATTATTATTATTATTATTATTATTATTATTATTATTATTATTATTATTTTATTATTATTATTATTATTATTATTATTATTATTATTATTATTATTATTATTATTATTATTATTATTATTATTATTATTATTATTATTATTATTATTATTATTATTATTATTATTATTATTATTATTATTATTATTATTATTATTATTATTATTATTATTTATTTTCTTTCTATTATATATATATATATATATATATATATATATATATATATATATATATATATATATATATATATATATATATATATATTATATATATATATATAAAAATATATATATGCTCTTTATATATATATATATATATATATGGGCTTTTAATTCAAAGGCTCAAGCATGCGTTCACCGTATATACATACATACATACATACATACATACATACATACAGACATATATCTACAGACATGCATACATATATAAACAACAAACACATACATACATACATACATACATACATACTACATACATACATACATACATACATACATACATAAAACATAAATACATACATAATACATACATACATACATACTATATATATATATATATATATATATATATATATATATATATATATATATATATATATATATATATATATATATATCAAACCACCCCCCCTTCACCCCCCCCCCCCCCCCCCCCTCCATCATCTATATCTTCAGCGATCTATTGATTCAAGTGATATTTTGAGTATCATTTTGGGTAAACATAACATAAAAATAAGTTCTTTATATACTAACCAACGATTATATGCTAACGTAACAAGTTTTTACATCAATAAAGCTAACATATCACAACCTGAACTAAGAATATAGTATACAACGACAAACCTAACATACCTTACGCTCAACTAAACAGCCAACATTATCAAAGTTCCATACTTAACAGCAGTAAGTAACTAACATTACATACACAACGTAACCTGTTCACACTTTTTCAAACGCATCTGTAACATATCATAGGTATTTTACCTTAACATAGTAATATTTAACAAAAATTTATCATAACCTCACCTAATTATCATACTAACCAGCGAATATATGCTGACGTAACAAGTTTTAACATTAATAAAGCTAACATAGCATAACCTGAACTAAGAATATAATGTACAAAGCCAAACCTAACACAGACTGAGAAAGAGACATAGGTGGTACAGGCACCGGTGCTGGAGCCGGTGCGGTGCTGAGTTAGTAAACATTAGCTTAGCCTCAGACTGACATTTCTATTTTCAAATCTCGTTTTCTTTTTATAAACGGCAACGAATATAGTTTGTCCTATTTTATTTTATAAGTTTCATTTTACATTTACTCTTTTTGTTTATTATTTTTTTTAACTTTTTTTTTTTTTTTTTTTTTTTTTTTTTTTTTTTTTTTTTTTTTTTTTTTTTTTTTTTTTAACTTTTTTATTTTTCATGTTTATAACTTAAAATTTTTTGTTTTTATTTTTTATTTTATACATTTTTGTTTTTACTAAAATTTTAACTTTTCATGTTTATAACTTAAAATTTGCATTTTTTACATACCTAAAGCAGTAAATCAGTAAATCAACCTGGCCCCCTACCCTCCCACCATCCTCTCTCCTGTCGATCTATGATCTATTGATCTATTGATCTATTGATCTATCGATCTATTGATTCAAGTCATATTTTGTATAACATAACACAAAAACTTTTATTTATTTTTGTTTTGTTTCTTTAAACATTTTGTTTTTACTAAAAAATTTATTTATTTTGTTTTATTTTCTTTAAACATTCGGTGTTAACTAAAATTTCTTTCATTTTATGTTTATAACGTAAAAAATTGCATTTTTACATACCCTAAAGCAGTAAATCAGTAAATCAGTAAAGCAGTAAATCAGTAAATCAGTAAATCAAACTGCCTTCCAGCCACCTTCCTATCTTTCCATGATCTATTGATCTATTGATCTATTGATCTATTGATTCATGTCATATTGTGTATAACAACAAAAACTTTTATTTATTTTTGTTTTGTATTCTTTAAACATTTTGTTTTTACTATAAAAATTTATTTATTTTGTTTTATTTTCTTTAAACATTTGGTGTTAACTAAAATTTCTTTCATTTTATGTTTATAACGTAAAAAATTGCAGTAACATCACTAAAGCAGTAAATCAGTAAATCAGTAAAGCAGTAAATCAGTAAATCAGTAAATCAAACTGCCTTCCAACCACCTTCCTATCCTTCCATGATCTATTGATCTATTGATTCAAGTCATATTTTGTATAACATATCTCAAAAACTTTTATTTATTTTGTTTTGTTTTCTTTAAACATTATGTTTTTACTATAAAAATTTATTTATTTTGTTTTGTTTTCTTTAAACATTTTGTTTTTACTAAAATTTCTTTCATTTTATGTTTATAACGTAAAATGCATTTTTACATACCCTAAAGCAGTAAATCAGTAAATCAGTAAAGCAGTAAATCAGTAAATCAGTAAATCAAACTGCCTTCCAGCCACCTTCCTATCCTTCCATGATCTATTGATCTATTGATCTATTGATCTATTGATTCAAGTCATATTTTGTATAACATAACACAAAAACTTTTATTTATTTTGTTTTGTTTTCTTTAAACATTTTGTTTTACTAAAAAAATTTATTCTTTTATGTTTATAACTTAAAATATTTGCATTTTTACATACCCTAAAGCAGTAAATCAGTAAATCAGTTAATCAAAGTCCCCTCCTACCCATTCGTGATCTATTGATCTATTGATCTATTGATTCAAGTCATATTTAGTATAACATAACAAAAACTTTTATTTATTTTGTTTTGTTTTCTTTAAACATTTTGTTTTTACTAAAAAATTTATTCTTTTTATGTTTATAACTTAAAATATTTGTATTTTTACATTCAAGCAGTAAATCAGTAAATCAGTTAATCAAACCACCCACTCTATCCTCCTACCCATTCGTGATCTATTGATCTATTGATCTATTGATTCATGTCATATTTTGTATAACATAACATAAAATAAATTCTTAGCTGTAGCTGGTGTTGTTGAAATGTCGCGTTTGTTGTTGCTGTTGTTGTTGTTGTTGTTGTTGAAATGTTACGTTTGTTGCTGTTGTTGTTGTTGTTGTTGTTAAATATATTTAACGTTCAAGTTAAATGAAAATATACAACACTTTTTCAAACCTATCTCAAAAATATTAATGTTAATTTTACATTAACATTGTAATATTGAAAACTAAACAAAAATATATCTCATCCTACCCTAACTGACATACAGCATTCATTAACAAGGTAACTAAAATTAGAAGTTTCAACTTACCAGCAGAAGTCAGCATAGCAATCTCAATCTTTACTATACACAACCTCACAAAATATTATTATTATTATTATTATTATTATTATTATTATTATTATTATTATTATTATTATTATTATTATTATTATTATTATTATTATTATTATTATTATTATTATTATTATTATTATTATTATTATTATTATTATTATTATTATTATTATTATTTAACATAGATCTCACAACACCAATAACGCGTGCGATCACTTTGCCTCCAGGTCCACAACTAGAACATTGGTAGGTAAATTGCTCTCTACCAGACACCTAAGCATTACGTAATCTTGTTACGCTCAAGGGATAGCCAATCAGAGAACTGTATTTGCTATGCCATCACGGTCAGCCAATGAAATTCGAGGAATGACTCATTAATCTTAATATCTTTTGACACATGTGAAGGGTAACGAGATTTATTACTTTGTACCCGATATCTTTTGACACATGAGGTAACGAGATTTATTACCTTTTTCCTTACTTAACATCTGTTTTTATCTTAAACAGTAGTTTTATTATTATTATTATTATTATTATTATTATTATTATTATTATTATTATTATTATTATTATTATTATTATTATTATTATTATTATTATTATTATTATTA
This sequence comes from Trachelipus rathkii, assembly GCA_015478945.1. Lineage (NCBI taxonomy): Eukaryota > Metazoa > Arthropoda > Malacostraca > Isopoda > Trachelipodidae > Trachelipus > Trachelipus rathkii. Next base: position 31,983 of record JABUQX010086342.1, on the reverse strand, counting down.
TTCCACAAAGATCTCACGACACCAATAACGTGTGCGACCATATCGCTTGCATGTTCACAACTAAAACATTGGCTGGTAAAATGCTCTCTACCTGACACCTAAACATTACGCAATCTTTAACAAAGAACAAAGGGTTCGGTTACAACATCTGTTATCCTCTTGAGAGGGTGGATACAAAGAACGTGAGAAACAAGCCATTCAAAAGCGTGTGAAAAAGATAATTAGTTTTGAAGGGGAATAAACAAAGAACGGGTATCAATTACATGAACATCTGGTGCTTTGTTCTAACAATGGTATGAATGCGGTTCAACAACTTACATGAAGGGTAAATTGCTATGCGTATAAACATGTACGCAAACACATGCACACACACACACACACACATACATACATACACACACCCAAATATATATATATATATATATATATATATATATATATATATATATATATATATATATATATATATATATATATATATATACATATATATACTATATATATATATATATATATATGTAGAGTTAGTAAATATTGGTTTAATAATAAGATATATTTTATCAATTTGTAAGATATTAATATAAAGATCTTCACGTTGTTAACTTTAATATTATTTTTGTTTTTCCGATTATTTTTTCTTTCACATTTTTAATATAAACATTTCGTTTTCTTATTATTTTCTTTTAAGTTTTTATTATTCTTCTTTATATTTATATTTTGTTAAAAGTTAGTTATTTATTTTAATTTTATTTATTTTTATTTTATGTTCCCTAGCACAGCAAACATTTACATGACTTTACATATATATGTTGGGTCCTTTATTTGGCCTTTGGCTTTTAAACATTTACATGACCTTATATATATGTTGGGTCCTTTATTTGGCCTTTGGCTTTTAAACATTTACATGACCTTATATATATATATATATATAACATATATATATATATATAACTATTATATATATATATATATATATATATGTATATAAATATATATCACATATATATATATATATATATATATATATATATATATATATATATATATATATATATATATATATATATATATATATATATATATATATATATATATATAAGGAAATAAGTTTTAAGTCAGTAAAAGCAACTTGTTCATTTTAATTCCTTTATTACATAATTAGAAACTAAATAATCACTGACATACATATTTTAACATTTCCAAAAATTTCGAAGATAAAGTATATATATATATATATATATATATATATATATATATATATATATATATATATATATATATATATATATATATATATATATATATATATATATATATATATATATATATATATATATATATATATATATATATATATATATATATATATATATATATATATATATATATATATAACTAATCAACCTATCTTGGAGCTTTATGAATATTTCAAATTTAAACATTCTAAGTCTTTACAAATATGCTTATCATTTGCGTTGTTGTTCCACAAATAGTTTCTTATCTCTTCAATACCATCCGATAGCACATATGTAAAAAGTTCTCTCTCAGATATCATAGTATGTTTACTGTCAGGATCAGCAGCGTAAATACTTCCGCTCCATTGTTTTCTAAATAGATAGATGAATTTCTGCACGTTCATAGATTTTAAGAAGTTTTCAATGATAGTTTCAGTATCATCAGTTAGATTTTTCTTAAATGCACAATATTCCTGGTATAACATAGAATGAGCTACAGCTACGTAATTACCCAGTATTTCAGTCTTCTTCATCTGCATTAATACCCTCCTGCGAACTTCAGACATATATTTCAACCGCTGTATACCTTTAATACTGATTCTATGAGTAGTGGGATCAAATGTACATGATTCATTACACGTCTTCCATACTAGAAGCTCCATACCTATCCTGTGTGTAATTACATACTTAGAAAAGGCGAGAGTAAGTTGTCTACCATCGTGACCCTCTCTTAGGCTAATAACAATCTCCGGTGAGTCTAAAAAGTCGGTAGACTTAGAGTACTTCTTGAGCCATTCTTCAACGTGGTGACATATAGAGAGTAGTTCATCCGCGCTCATAAAAATACGTTTGTTACTAGAGCATATAGGTTGATTAATACACGTAAAAAATTCAAACCCATTAGGTTTTCTTTTATATAAGAATGAAACACCGTAGTCAGGGATCTTGACTGTCCATTGTACAATATCTTCTATAGAGGTATATCTGTTAAGATGGGTCATGATATACACACTGTAATACACTTGATGAAAATAAAACACTTTCAAGACTGAGCACAGAACTTGTTCAACGTTTAACAGTTAAAGCAACTATGGTTTTAAAATGAGTTTAGACCTATAAGTAAAATAAAATCCCTGTTCAAATACAGCTTTAAAGAGGTATGATAATTTTCAACCAATCACATAAACACAAGCATATGAGATAAGGGATATTCAACCAATCACAGGATAGGTTAAAAGGAGAAAAGATATATTTCGTCCAATCACAGGAAAGGCGAGAATTTCCCTCCTTTTCATCTCAAAAGGTCTCCCTGAAACAACGTGTTTCAGATTAAAATATATTTATTTTGGTTTTTGTTCTTACTTGTTATCCTGTTTCGTATTGTTAAGATTCGTTTTCAGTCTTAACAACATGTGTTTGTAGATATTGCGTATATCGTTAGATTATCAGGGAGTATATATATATATATATATATATATATATATATATATATATATATATATATATATATATATATATATATATATATATATATATATATACTATATATATATATATATATATATATATATATATATATATATATATATATATATATATATATATATATATAAATATGTCCAAGGATGCGGCGGGTCACTCGCGATCTAATTGTTATACACCTTAAATCCGGGGAGACGTAAAGGCATGAAGACGCCGAGACGTTAAGCGCTAAGGTTCGAACGCTCGACATGGGCGTTGGATGTAGTCTCTCGGGGTTAGCGGCCAAGGTGTCTTGCTGTGTTAGGGCTCATAAAATAAAAATAAATAAAAATAAAATAAATAAATAAATAAATAACTTTTAACAAAATATAAATAAAAAGAAGAATAATAAAAACTTAAAAGAAAATAATAAGAAAACGAAATGTTTATATTAAAAATGTGAAAGAAAAAATAATCGGAAAAACAAAATAATATTAAAGTTAACAACGTGAAGATCTTTATATTCATATCTTACAAATTGATGAAATATATCTTATTATTAAACCAATATTTACTAACTCTAAAATATATATATATATATATATATATATATATATATATATATATATATATATATATATATATATATATATATATATATATATATATATATATATATATATATATATATATTTGTGTGTGTGTGTGTGTGTGTGGTGTGTGTATGTGTACGTGTGTTTGCATACATGTTTATACGCATAGCAATTTACCCTTCATGTAAGGTGTTGAATCGCATTCATACCATTGTTAGAACAAGCACCAGATGTTGTATTCAGTGTATGCCTTCAAGCAGTATCTTTTCTACCTTTCAGCGTTATCCACCTGCAGAGACAACTGAATGTTCTGTTCGGCCAAGAGTACGCGCGGAGTGTCAGAGTATTGGCTGTGTTGATATGATCACCGGCATCATTGTGGAGACGCCATGTAGTAATGTAGTAGTAACAATAACTGTAGTAATAATGGCTAATAACAGCAATATAATAACAATAATAATAATAATATGTAATAATAATATGTAATAATAATAGCAAAACTACTGTTTAAAGATAAGAAACAGGTGTTAAGTAAAGGACGAAAGAGCAGTGAAAAGCCGTCGTCACTTGCCCTTTGCGCTGTGTCAAAATATCGGAGTACTAAGTAAAATCTGCGCCCTTCATGTGTCAAAATCAATGGGTAATGAAGTCATTCAATTTCATTGGCTTGACCATGGCGTAACAAATGATTCTCTGATTGGCCATCACTGACGTGGCTGGAGTACGTAATGCTGCAGGTGTGAAAAGCGGTACCAATGTTCAGTTGTGGACCTGGAAGAACGAGAATCGCACTGATTATTGGTGTTGTGAGATCTATGTTAAATAATATTAATAATAATAATAATAATAACCAATAATAATAATAATAATAATATATGTAATAATAATAATAATAATAATAATAATAATAATGTAATGTAATAATAATAATAATAATAATAACTGCGGGTTGTGTATGAAAGGTAGAGATTGGATATGTGATAACTGGTAGAGATGAAAACTCTAATTTAGATTACCAGCGATGTGAATGCTGTATGTCAGTAGGATGCAGGATGGGTTACACGTTTATCGAGTTTTCAATATATTGTGTTTAATGCCTAATGCGCGGTATATTTTAGAGATAGGTTTGAAAAGAAGTGTGTATGTCATTCAGCGAACGTTAAACCCAACAACAACTGTTCTTCTTCTTTAACAACAACTTTCTCTTCTTTCTTCTTCTTCTTTCTTCTTCTTTCTACGCCTTAACAACAACAACAACAACAACAACAGCAACAACAAACGCATTTCAACAACACCAGCTACAGCAAGAATTTATTTTATGTTATGTTATACAAAATATGACATGAATCAATAGATCAATAGATCAATAGATCAATAGATCAATAGATCAATAGATCTAATAGTCACGAATGGGAGGGATAGAGGTGGGTGGTTCTTTGATTTACCTGATTAAACCACTGCTTTTAAGTATAATAAAAATACAAATATTTTAAGTTATAAACATAAAAAGAATAAATTTTTAAGTAAAAACAAAATGTTTAAAGAAAACAAAACAAAATAAATAAAAGTTTTTGTTATGTTATACTAAATATGACTTGAATCAGCGGAATCAGTGGATTATGCGAGTACGAGTGGGTACAAGGACAGAGTAGGTGGTTTGATTAACTGATTCACTGTTTACTTTTAAATGCATAAAACTTCAAAAATCTTTGAGTTATAGACATAAACTAATAAACTGGCTATAAACAAAATGTTTAAAAAAAAAAAAAATAAAAGTTTTGTGTTATGTTATGCAAAAATGTGACTTGAATCAATGGATCTCAGCAGATCAATAGATCAATAGATCAATGATCATGGAAGATAGGGGAGGGTATGGAGGGCAGTTTGATTTACTGATTTACTGATTTACTGCTTTACTGATTTACTGATTTACTGCTTTAGGGTATGTAAAAATGCAAATTTTTTACGTTATAAACATAAAATGAAAGAAATTTTAGTTAACACCAAATGTTTAAAGAAAACAAAAACAAACTCTAGACCAGTACAAAGTAAAACAAAATATTTAAAGCAAACAAAATAAATAAAAAGTTTTTTTGAGATATGTTATACAAATATGACTTGAATCAATAGAGCAATAGATCAATATGTCAAGTCTATGCATGGTAGGACGGTGGCTGGAAGGCATTTTGATTTACTTATTTCATGAATAGTTGCAATAAGTTATTTCTTTATGGCCGGTAAAAATGCAAATTTTTAAGTTATAAACATAAAAAAAATAAATAAATTTTTAAAAAAAAAAAAAAACAAAATAAATAAATTTTTATAGTAAAAACATAATGTTTAAAGAAAACAAAACAAAATAAATAAAAGTTTTTGTGTTGTTATACAAAATATGACATGAATCAATAGATCAATAGATCAATAGATCAATAGATCATGGAAGGATAGGAAGGTGGCTGGAAGGCAGTTTGATTTACTGATTTACTGATTTACTGCTTTACTGATTTACTGATTTACTGCTTTAGGGTATGTAAAAATGCAAATTTTTTACGTTATAAACATAAAATGAAAGAAATTTTAGTTAACACCAAATGTTTAAAGAAAATAAAACAAAATAAATAAATTTTTATAGTAAAAACAAAATGTTTAAAGAAAACAAAACAAAAATAAATAAAAGTTTTTGAGATATGTTATACAAAATATGACTTGAATCAATAGATCGATAGATCAATAGATCAATAGATCAATAGATCAATAGATCATGGAAGGGCAGGAGGGTGGGGAGGGTAGGGGGGCTGGTGGTTGATTTACTGATTTACTGCTTTAGGGTATGTAAAAATGCAAATTTTTTAAGTTATAAACATGAAAAGAATAAATTTTTTAGTAAAAAACAAAAATAAATAAATAAAAAATAAAAACAAAAATTTTAAGTTATAAACATGAAAAAAAAAAAAAAAAAAAAAAAAAATAAAAAAAAAAAAAAAAATAATAAAAATAAAAATTTGAAAATAAATTAACAAAAATTAAATTGCTAACAAAAATTAAACACAAAGAGTAAATGTAAAATGAAACTTATAAAATAAAATAGGACAAACTATATATTTTCGTTGCCGTTTATAAAAAGAAAACGAGATTTGAAAATAGAAATGTCAGTCTGAGGCTAAGCTAATGTTTACTAACTCAGCACCGCACCGGTTCCAGCACCGGTGCCTGTACCACCTATGTCTCTTTCTCAGTCTGTGTTAGGTTTGGCTGTACATTATATTCTTAGTTCAGGTTATGCTATGTTAGCTTTATTAATGTTAAAACTTGTTACATCAGCATATATTCGCTGGTTAGTATGATAATCTAGGTGAGGTTATGATATAGAGATTTTGTTAAATATTGCACTATGTTGAATTAAAATACCTATAATTATGTTACAGATGCGTTTGAAAAAGTGTGGGTTACGTTGTGTGAAGTTTTTTTCAAACTGGTGCTAAGAATGAAAATCAATGTAATGTTGGCTGTTTGGTTAAACGTAAAGAATGTTAGGTTTGTCGTTGTATACTATATTCTTAGTTCAGGTTGTGATATGTTTAACATTGATGTAAAGCTGGTTACGTTAGCATATAATCTTTGGTTGGTATAAGAACTTATTTTTATATTTATGCACACCCAAAATGATACTCAAAAATATGAATTGAATCAATAG
>JABUQX010086342.1:0-17500 GCA_015478945.1 Trachelipus rathkii | reverse complement strand
ATGATAGTTGTTGAAAAACTTTTGGATGGTGTAGATGCGATACTAGGATTGGACATTATATTCGAACTTGGAGGTGTGAGTTTATCAAGAGACAGAATAACATTTGGGATAGAGAAGTTGCAGGATTTAAATGTAAACGTTGCAACAATGGCTAATAAAAAATTGAGTATCGAAGATAAAGATTTTTGTGCAAAATTTGATGGGGAGAGGTGGATAATGCGTTGGAAATGGAAGGAAAATGTTCCAAAGTTAACAAATCAAATAGGTATATATAACAAGTCGATAAAAGGTGAAATAAAGAAGAAATTTGAAAAGGAAATAAATGAATGGATAAGGGATGGTATTTTGGTTGCTGTGCCCGATGGAGAAAAGATAGATGGTGTGATTCCGTTAATGGCGGTGGTACAAGAAACTAAAAACAAAGTGCGTCCAGTATTAGATTTTAGAGAACTAAATAAATACACGTCATGTCATACGGCAGATGGGGTGTCGGTTTGCGATGAGAAACTAAGGGAGTGGAGAAGAAAAAAGGGCGCAAGGAAAATCGTAGACTTAAGGGCTGCATACTTACAAATCAGAGTGGAAAAAGACCTATGGAAATTTCAAACAGTAAAGTTTAATGGAAAGTTCTATTTCTTAACAAGGATGGGTTTTGGGTTAAACTCAGCGCCGAGAATTATGAATAGAATAATTTCAGAAGTTTTAAGTTTAAATGAAAAAATAAAAAGAGGTACGAGTAATTATATCGACGATATAATTGTTGATGAGGATGTAGTAACGGCGAAAGAGGTAGCAGATCATTTATTGAAGTTTGGATTGGTGTCAAAGGAGCCTGAAGAAGTTGTTGGCGGTAAGGTTCTTGGACTGAAATTGGAAGTTGGAAGTTGTGGAGATTTAGTTTTTAGTAGAGGGAAAGAGTTAAAAAAGAGTTGAATGAGAAAATAACGAGAAGAGAGGTTTTTGGTATCTGCGGTGAGTTGGTTGGTCACTATCCGGTAGCAGGGTGGTTGAGAGTGGCAACGAGCTTTATAAAGAGAAAAACAGAAGACTTATCATGGGACGAAGAGGTGAGCGAAGAAGTAAAAATTTTGCTTAATGAAACGATGGAAAGGGTGAAAAAGTGTGATCCAGTAAATGGAAAATGGTGGGTTAGTGAAAATAAAAATGGAATTGTGTGGTGCGATGCGAGTAATTTGGCTTTGGGAGCGGTATTAGAAATTGGAGGACATGTTGTGGAGGACGCCGCTTGGATAAGGAAGAAGGATGATAAAGGTCATATAAATGTAGCTGAACTAGAAGCAGTGTTAAAAGGAGTTAATATGGGACTGAAATGGGGAATGGAAATGATTGAAGTTAGAACGGATTCTGCGACAGTAGTGAATTGGATTGAAACAACAATGAAAGAAGAGTCAAGAATCAAAACAAAGGGTGCGGCGGAGGTTCTAATTAAAAGGAGATTGGGAATATTGAAGCAGCTGGTGGATGAAACGGGAATTGAGTTGACTATAAAATTCGTAAAGTCAGAAGCAAACAAGGCGGATTGTCTAACAAGAGTTAAGAGGAGTTGGTTAATTAGGAAGGAAGATGAAAATATAAATTTGTGCGGTATGACAATGGAAGAGATCAAAGAGGAGCACGAGAGACATCACCAAGGGGTGGAAAGGACGTTATATCTCGCAAGACTGGTAGACCCGAACGTGAGGAGAAAGGATGTAAAAAAATGTGTGAAAAGATGCATAGAGTGTCAGTGTATCGACCCTGCGCCAACAAAGCATGAGGAGGGAAGATTAAGTGTTGAGGATAATTGGAAGAGAGTGGCGTTGGACGTAACCCATTTCGAAGGGAAGTCATATTTATCGGTCATTGACTGTGGACCAGGGAGATTTGGTATTTGGAAAGAACTGAATAATGAAAGTGGTGGAGAAATTGTAAAGAAAATTGAAGAATTAAAAAGCGAAAGAGGACCAATGGAAGAGTTGTTAATGGATAACGGAACGGTGTTCAGGTTTGAGAAATTGAAAGAATTGTGCGAAAAATGGGGAATAGAGAGAAGGTTTAGAGCGGCGTATAGAGCAGAAGGGAATGGGATTATAGAAAGATTTCACAGAACTATAAAAAGAATGGCTAAAAAGTCAAAAATATCACCTGCCGAAGCAGTGTTTTGGTACAATTCCGCACCAAAAGACGGACTAAAAGAAGGGACGGTTCCGTACAAGAGTCTGTTCTCATATGAGTGGCGCCGACCGAAAAAGGGGGAATTAAAGCCAGATATAGAAGTGGAATGCGGGTTTCAAGTTGGAGAAAAAGTTTGGGTAAAGCCTGGAATAAATAATGATTGTACTACCAGGTGGAATAAAGGAACTGTTACAAAGATAACTTCAAAAAATAATTTGGACGTTGATGGAATGGCGCGACACATTTTGGATGTTAGGAAAGTTGTAGAGGAGAACTCTTCAGGAGAATCGACGTCAGAAGAAGAAGATGTAGTCGAGGACTTTCATAGGGAACAACGAGAGAGGAGATTGCCGGAAAGATTAACATATGAGACGCTCGGGGGTTATAGATGATTGTAAAATCATGGGGGCGTATAATAATATTAAGAATTAATATGTGTATTAATGTTGCTTCAATCTGAAGCTATTGTTAATAAGTTATGCAATTAACCAGTTGGTATTCAATAAATCTTCAAAGCGAGAGGTTGTGATACTTTAAACTACAATATATATATATATATATATATATATATATATATATATATATATATATATATATATATATATATATATATATATATATATATATATATATATATATATATATTTATATATATATATATATATATATATATATATATATATATATATATATATATATATATATATATATATATATATATATATATATACAGTATATATATATATATATATATATATATATATATATATATACATATATATATATATATATATATATATATATATATATATATATATATATATATATATATATATATATATATATATATATATATATATATATATATATATATATATATATATATATATATCTATGCTGCTATATGTATATATATATATATATATATATAAGAAAATGTTATATCGGTGATTAGGTAATAAAAAATCTATTGGATGGAACTGAAAAACGAGTAAATTTTTTAACTATCTTATCTGAAATTATTTCTTTCTTAATTCCTTTTCGAAGGTTTAATTAAGGGGACGATCCTATATTGGAAATTTTGGGACCTCTTTTTATCCCCCACTAAAAATGGACATAAAATTTTTAATTTTCGAACATTTGATGGGAAAAGTAAACGATTTTTTACCTCAAGCAATCATTTTGCAGGGTGTTTTCTTGTCTACTTTCAATATTTTGGTGTTTTCATTTATTCAGAACCTTATTTTTGACATTTTTTTCGTATCAACTTCTACAATTTTTTTCGAAATAACTTCAAACTTGAGATATACATAGATGGGTCTATACGCACAAAAATGTTATTAGAAGTAGTTTTAGATGTGATTATTGCTGAAACATAGTGCTCAACAATTGACGGAAGAAGATTTTGAGTGTGCTTGTGCTGACACAATTTTCCAAATCAAAGACTACTTCCCTAACAATTTGTGTAATAGACCCATCTATCCAAGTTTAGCGAGTCTTTCGAAAAATTGTAATGACCAAATGTCAAAAAAATCCAGGTTTCTGGAAAAATGAAAATGCCAAACAATGACTACAGACACAGAAAAAAAAACAACCGAAACGACGTTTTAAGGTCAAAAAAAAGCTACGGATTTTGCTCTTTCCCCCATCAAATTGTCTGAAAATAAATTTCATGTCCATTTTTAGGTGGGGCTAAAGTGGAGTCCCAAAATCTCCAATATTGGATCCTGCCTTTATTAAGGATTTCTGTTTATTGGAACCTTTTTAATTTCTGATTTTGATCTATAGATTTTAGAATATTTCAAACTTTTTTGTCTTGTATTAATAAAATCCTACAATACGATATATGGGGAAGAATTTTATAGATTAAATAATTTTAGGATTACTTTTTTAACCTTTGAAAACCCATTTCAGTTTATTTGTCTATATTTAAAAAAGTATTTGGTTTAGGAAATTTTCTTTTCTTTTCTTTTCGAAAGAAAATGAAAAAAATAATGCGAAATCGTTTTGATAATTTTACCTTAAAATTTTATGACTGAATAGGATTTACTTTCAACAAGCATCATGAGCAGGAGCAGAGAATGAATTGATGACGTTCAGATGCAATTTCAAATTTTCTGCTTTTGGAAGTACGATTTTTGTATATAGGTGAAAATTAGTTTTGAGGAAATATTTTACAACAACAAAACAACAAAATCTCTAAAAGTAAGCTATACACTGAAATCTGTTAAGATTGTCAAGCAAAAGGTCTGTAGTAATCGATCCTATTCATCAAGAGCTTTGCGTATGGAGGTCAGAATAGAGCTTTGTTGTTCGAAGGGTAAAGCTCCATATCCAAGCTTGGTAAGGATCATGCGTATTTCCGATGGCAGATAAACATCTTGTTGTTGGTCGGACACACCCAATGGTTGAGGACGAAACGGAAACTGTGAAGTGACAAAGTTTTAAATAACAGACGGATAGTTTGGCCGATGACTTTGTGCAAAAGATGGATACTCCTTCCAAGGAGTCTCTACATAAGTTGAGGAATGAGAAGTCTGTGGTGGAGGTACAAAAGCCGAAGGAGGCAAACAAATAAAAGGAGCTGCACCCAACCATCTTTCTATATTGGTCAGTGTTCTGGAGGTAGATGGTTGAGATGGTGGTTCTATAACTGACTGTAAGATCCGCTCCCTTTCTTCACTTCTTGAAGGAGCTGAAGACCGGCTGCTTGTAATGGGCAACAAACCGAAGGGTTAGAAAGCTGAGGTTGTGTAGAGGTGAAAAAGCTACGTTTGTTTGTTCCTTAATAATAATCGAACACCTCACTACCTCGAAGTGGTTTTATCAATCCACTTATAACGTGAATATACTAGGTCTTCAAATTTAATAAAGGTGTTTATTGAATGTTCTCTCATCATCCAAGGTGACATGGTGGCGTCGTCTTTAAGATGGTCCGCAAATGCGGGTCCCCAAGCCTTTGTGATGCATTTCTGATTAGACACAGAGATCTTTGACTGGAGGAATGGGAAAGTATACCCTCACTCTCGATTTTTCTTCCTCGCACATTTCGTGATCTGTTCCATCATGGCTGGGACACCCTCAATTGAAAAATTGTGAGCTGACTCAAATACTGCGACTTCTTTGTCTCTGTTCGAAATAGTTTTCTTCTGCCAGGCTAAGGTTGTGAGTGCCCATATTAATAGGAAATCCACGTCAGGGGTCATAACTGTTTCGACATGTGCAAGACATTCAGTGATTTTGCGTCCTGATCCATAATCAACCCTCATATGAACATTAAACTCTTCTCTCTTTAGTGTTTTCTCGCGGCGAAGGAGGTTCACCTCACCTTCGCCGATCGCTAGGAGAGTCTTCATGACTGCAATAGAGAGAAAATACACAAGTTCTTTTATTGCCTCCTTGTTAGGTGTTTTACATAAAAAAAAAAAAAAATGACTTGTTCCATTATTAATACAATATCTTAAATTAAATTCTATTATTATTATAGAGTTTCTGTTATTTTTTTCTGAATCATAATAAGGTTAAATTATTTAGAAAATTAATACAATCCAATATTTTTGTTTTATGATTTACGATTTTAATAATTAATAGATGGAACATAAATAGTTTCTAATATTTTTTTTTATTTAACAATTCTTTTTTTTAAATTTAATTCGAATTTATTTTCAAATTCTAATTACATTTAAGTTATAAATATTTTTTATCTGTTATTTTTATTTTCTGTTTATATGTGCAGTATTGAATATTTACACAATACAAAATTACACAAATATAAATATATAAGTGTCTGTTCTTCAAATAAGAAAAACCTATTGAGTTTAAGAAGAACTTATATATAATGTTGAAATGCTACTAGAGGCAAATCATCAACATCAGAAAACTGTATAGAAAAGAGCATAAAATATATATGAAATAAATGAAATGACCTAATGGGGAAAATTATGAAAATCAAATCGAAACACTTTCGAATCAGTACTGTAATGTTAATGATATAAAATATTTAATATAAACTATGGCCAACAAGCTCTGTTCTTATAGATTTCAGAGGCTTTGGGTTCAGTGAAGCTGAGATAACTGATAGATTCTAATAGTGTATAAGAGTTTGTCTTTTATACTAATGTGGATGAAAAGAAAGATGAGATGATTGAATGTTATGCACATAAAGAATAATCCCAACATAGCATACACTATAGGGAATCTCTAGCATGCATATCTTTTCCCAGAAAAATTCAGAGAATGGAGTGAAAATAGGAGAATGAGAACAGTGACGACGAAAGAGAACTAAGTACCACAGAACAAGTGGTAATGAAGAACATTTAAATCTTTGCTGAAAATGTACTGAAATCTGTAAACTCATTGGACTGTTAACAAAATGAATGACTAAGTTATATGTGTATCTGTATCTGAGTTTGGAGGCAACAGGTAGCTATTTATAATGTACCCTTGCTAATAGTATATCCTTAGTTCTACTAGATTTGGGAGGTTCTGTAATTGAATTGATGGAATGTACTTAAAGCCAATTAAATGAAGGTAGTGAGCGTTTATAGTCTATAGCTACTACTGTGAGATTTGTGCCAGAATGATGTATAACTTTCCTGCGGTCAAGTCCGAAAGCAATTCATTTTCCCGCAAAGATGCTGCGCCAAGGACTACTAACTCTGGCATGAGTTCAGTAGGTACAATAAGAAAAGAGGTAAGTTTCGAGGCATAACCATCCTCAAAGATCAAAGGAAGCTTTAGATATGAGTCAATAGGAAAGATATGGTCTCTTTGTAACCCTCTAATGGCTTTTATTCCAATTTCAGAAGCGGGTTTTATTTCAAGGTTTTTGAATAAGGAAACCAGAGCAGAACTGATCAGACTCATTCCGGAGCCGCTGTTAACCATGCATCTGTAATAAACAAAACTATCTTTGGCAAACGTGATGTATGTGATAAGTGGTTCTAAACCCACCTTAGTTTGACAAGAATTTACAGGAATTATCCTCAACTCCTTGTCCAGTGCTGAAGATTCATTAATATCTGTTATTGCTTGACTAATAACTGCTGGTACCACGTTTGTGACAGCTGTATTTCCCTCTATAACTGTGTTGGAAGAAGTGTTGTCTTGTGCGGCAAGTGTTTGATTCTTAGTGTCAGTATTTTATCACTTATCATTCACACAAGGACTAACACTACTACTAACCACTACGGCTTCTGCATGAAGAGGGCTATCACTACTGCTAACCACTAAGGTTTCTGCAAAAAGATCACTGACTACAAACCACTAAGGTTTCTACAGGAGAGTAACTATTTCTACTGCTAACTGCTACTATTTCTGTAAGAAGAGGACTATCTCTACTACTAACTGCTACAGTTTCTACAATAGAGTGACTCTCTACTGTTTCTACATGAGGAGCCGATAAAAGGTTCAACGTGGGCTGTAAACTCATCTCCACTGGATGGCTAAATTCCGCTGAGATTTGGAGTTTAAAGCATCTGCTTGAGCTGAATCTTGCCCCATTTGCATGGATCCAGAATCTTTCGCAGCGGCTGTGGAGTGTCATGTGTGTCAGTCTGTGAAAAGTGTGTATTGTCTGCATGCAAGGAATTACTGTGTTTTCTACTGCGCCCAGAGGTCTGTGGGGTTCTGTTATGTGTGGGCGACCTCTGAGTCTGATTGTGCGGTGGTGTTCAGTGTGTACAGTTAAAACCAGCATGTGGGCCCTTGGAAAATGGACACACTCTGCCAGAATTTGTTTGTGTTGCTCTTGGAGGAGATCTTGAGGATCTACATTCAGACCTTATGTGTCCCTGTTTTCGGCAATAGCTGCATATCCCTAGGTACTTGTAGCATTCATCCATCGTGTGGCCAACATTCTCACAGTAATCGCAACAGAGGTGATTTCTGTTAGTGTTCTCGTTGCGATGCGTAGGTGTCTGTGTATTGTTGTGGCTGCGTCAGTTAGTGTTTTGGGAGTCTCTGTAAAACCGACTAGAGCTGTTGGCGGATGAGGGATAAGATTGTTTCATGTTCGGATATGTTCTATTATTATTATTATTATTATTATTATTATTATTATTATTATTATTATTATTATTATTATTATTATTATTATTTTTATGTGAATTAGAATTCTTAGAATTCTGACCATTAGGATTCTTAGCATTACGTTGGGAATTTAAAAGAACATCAGGCCAACCAGGATTAACAACATCTATTCTGATAGTAGAGTCTAAGTCTTTTGGTTGGTTAAATTTGCTAATATCTCTGGTATTTTAGGCATAATTATTTCCTGAAGTCTGACTTTAGAATTGAGGATGCTTCAGCGTCTGCCGCAAATGTGATGGCCGTAACCAATAATCGATGGAAATTGCAGATTTATTTCTTTAACAAGATCTTTTCTTCAGAAAATCCACTGTTCAACTGAGTTTACAATTGCAAGTAAAAAAAATTGAAGCTGCTGGTGTAGTTTTACCCTTGTTGTAATCTCAATCATATGAGTCGCTAGACTGACAATTTTGCTCCACAGTACGCAAACTTGTCTATCCTCCTCTTGCTGTTTGATATAATCAGATATCCGCTTTTCTACATAAGGAGGCAAACTGAGAAGAAAAGCCGTTCTTAACAAATCATGCTCTCTCATTTCAAGAGCTGTGATGCTTTCTTGGCCAAATGCAGACAGAAGAGCACATACGAACACTCGCCAGGTGTTCTATAAGCTGAATGATAAGCTTTAAGCTTATATTCATCTTTTCTCTTTTCCTCTTGGTGAAACCAATTCAATAAAGTTTCCTTTACTGATCCATAATTTCTGGCATCTTTTATCAACAAATTGTAAGAGTTGCAGGAATGATCCTTCCAATTGACAGCCTAATAAATGCAACCATTGTTGCAGCGCGTTTGGATAATTATATGAGCAATATTGTTCAAAATTGGCTATATAACTGACTAGATTCTGATATGTCTCGTGCTTATACTTCCCTGGATCTATCACCTTTACCTTCCGTGAATTCTTTACAATTTCTGCTAAATACAAGATAGCTTGGGAAAACAACATGTCATTCCATAATCTCAAGTTGTGTTGGGGCAAAGAACTGCGTTGACCCTCGATTTTCTGTATTAGTGTATATTGGTGGTGCCGGAAGACTGTAGGGTCTGTTCTCATACTGCATTGAAGGACTTGTTATCCCAGTATTTTGTAATTGTTGAGGTGACGAAATGGAGGCTGTAAATGGCATTCCAGATATACTAGAGTTTAAAGGTTCATGCATACCCTGACCTGGAAAAGGTTTATTTGTATTGGTCTGTTCGTAAGTCACATCAGTCAGTGTAGTGTGCTCCATGTATATGACAGCAGAGGGTGACACTCCGTATACACGAGCTATCGTGAAGGTGTGGTGCATAGGCTGCTGCTCTGTTATCGTTGTTATCAGAGAATGTGCTGGAGACCCGAAGTTCATTAAAGAAAACTCTGTACTTAGTGGATCTGCAGGAGCTGGAACAGCAAAGCTGGGAACAACCCTAGCAGGTTGCAGTAACTATTTTATTTGTGGTTGTTGTTGTTGCACACACAACAACGAGGTTTCCTCTTTAAGATATTTAAGCTCGTGTTATTGTGGCAACAAATTTCTGAATTGTAACATTCATCGCAGGTTGTTCAAAAGGACCATGAATAGAGTCAGGTACCTTAGTTTCTCTCCTTTCTCTTTCTGCCCTCTCCTGGATAAATGCCAACATATCACTTTGTGTTTGTGGAGGCATTGCCTCTACATCCACAATATCATCCACTACTAAACTCTGTGCTCCTACGGCACCCCCTCTCCTTCCACACTCCTCTCATTTCCATTCACACCCCTCTCACCTGAATATCTGTGGGAAGAATCCATGATTAGGGTTATTTATACATTAATATATCAGCACAAAAAATTATAAAATAAGTACGGTATATAAATGAGATAAATGAATAGAGAGAGTTGGTGTGTTTGAATTAGAAAAGGCTAAGAATGGTTTCAGCAATACTGCTACCACTATGGAAGTTGATTTTTGTCCTTTGGACAATGGTAATGCGCGTGTGAATGTAAGGCGACTAAGGCGATCTTACCAGCTTTTGAGTACTCGTTAGGGTCTTTACACGACGTTGTGTAAATGTACTTTCCAATCGTGGTTTTTTTAAATCGTGTTATGGTTAGTGGAACTTATTGAGCATGTATTAGGCAAGCTCTCAATATGATTCTTATTAATATTACATAACAATTGTATTCACAGATACCTATGGAAGAGTAAGCAGTATATCGTCATGGATGTTCGTGTTTAAGTCGGAAAAAGAATTAATCAAACAAGGAGGGAAGTTTAACGTAGTAAGTGAGAGCTTGTGGTTTTTATTGCGCACATGCGTGTGGTATAATTGACTGAGAAGGAATCTATTAGCGATGCAGTATTAGTGTTGGTGGAGCTTCATTTTGGCTTTAATAAAGAGATCATGATGAATCATTTTATGTACACGATTGACATTCGGTTAATATAGCATTGTATAAAAGCAGTAAATCAGTGGTGAGTGTATATAGGGTACAATAGACGATGCTCTCATTCGGTGATGCGGGACAGCGGGTGATTAGAAAAGATTTGTGTTGCTTTAGTGTTCTAGTTAACACACTGGATATTACTCTGGTAGACATGGAATTTGTGTGAATCTCAGTGAGTCAGGAGTGTGGTGCGATGCATATTATAAGGTTGCAATAACAGAGCAGTGCTTTGAGACTCAGTGAGATTTAGTGATTAGATCATTTGGATTTGTGTGTTAGTTTGATATTGCTATTATGAGTTTTTATGTAGGATTAATTCATCTACTATGTTGCTATATTATATAGTGTATTGGTATAATTGTTTTATTTTTTCATTATCTATTGTACTTTATTTAATTTCTTATATATATGTTTAGAGGTGTTTCTTATGATTTTATTATTATTCAGTCTGTTCTCATTCGTGATTTGATTACTTATGTTTTAATATATGGTATACTAGTGAGGTTGCAGTTTCATTGATGCGACAATTCACGTAATATGGTAAAAAGGGCGGTTAAGCTGGCCTTATCTTTTTCTTTACTTTCTTTCATATGCTTACTACCTTCTTTATACGTTTCGGTTGCTATGTTTAACACTGTGAACTCAAGTCTGAGGGAGGACAGATGGATGGTGAAGAGTTGAATAACTATATATATATATAAATAGAGTATACTTATAAGTAAATATATATATATATAATCTAATATATATATATATAATATATATATAAATTATATAAGTTATAAATATACATATATATATCCTATTATAAGAGTTATTTACTTCATCGCTTATTGTTAATTATCATGTTACCAGACAGCATCACTAACACACACACACAACATACACACCACTATATATCCGCTAACCACACAACTAAGCACCAACACACACACACCACCACACACACAAATTACATATATACACATCACACACAAGTATATAAAATTATAATATAACCTATATATAATAATATATAGTTCATATAATATCTAAAAATCATACATTACACATACTAGACACAATACTAACATGGAAAGACTATAACTATCACATACCCCACAAAACACATATGAATAATAAATATATATATACTATAGTATATAACACACACGCAACACACACTAAACTACAAACACAAACATATAACACTAATACTACACTTACATATACTTCGCGCATTAAGAACCTATACTCACCACTAGTTATTATCATAATAACATTAAATCTAATATGAGTTTAGCTTTATTGGTATGATTCAGATAACTTAGTAGTAAAATTTTATCTAATATATATTAATTATGTTTGTTAATTATATTATATTATATATACGTAATATAATATATTATATTATATAAATAATTATACTTTTTCATATAATATTAACTAAATATTATTTCAAAGCAGAAAACCTTTTATAATAAGATCGAATTCATTTATATTATATTTGAAATACAATAAGAATTTATTTTATTATTATTATTTAAATGTATAATTTCCTAATTATATGTTTACATTATAAATTTTGATATTACCATCAAGTTTTAAAATAATTTTTACTAAAGCTTAAGGCACATATTAATTAAATACATAAAATATAGAGGTACATGAAACGCAATTGATTCTGACTACAGTGGGATGTCCCATTTAACCCTAATAATCCATATACCTAATTAGATACATTAGACTTATGACCGTTTTGTATCTCATATTGACTGTACTGCTTTTACTCTATCCTTAGTCTAGTAATAGGTATTAAAATAAATTTAAAACAAATAAGTTCTTCTGCATGGCTAACATTTTTACGTGTATTTTAATTAATACATTTTATAGATTATCCTACTTTAAAAATAACAATTATTCAATTATTATATATTAGATATTATATATTATATTTCAGCAGTACCATGTTAATTAATTATCTGTGATCAAAGTATTTTATTATTATTAATAATAATTTGGATTATATGAATTTTATTAATACTATGTTACTTTAGATAATACCACAAATACGAGAAAACTACATACAACCCGCAATATCTAAGATTTTCACTTAGAACTAGGACTCTATATTCTCTGTAATAAATTATATAATTATATTTAGTGTATATTTTATTAGAATAGATAACTATGTTTATGGCATACTACTAAATTTTAGGGGATATAATACTTATTTTTGTTAATAGCAAAGTTAAATTTAAGGTCCTATAAATACCAGGTATAACTCAAAAAATATATTTTATCAAGACTTGACCTCTTTCTGTAATATATGATGGTGCAATTAATATACGAATTAGGTTGACCTTAATAATCTTAGAGCCTATAATTTAGGATACAGCAGTTATTATTTGATATTATCTACACCTGGGCTGAACTTTAATAGCCTAAATTTACTTATTACCAATATTATTATAATATATTATATTATATATTTTAATATAAATATATACTAGGTGTATGTTAAACTTCACATATTGGTATAGACATCAGTAACAAGAATTCAGAGCAATTCAAATGATTCATGAAGATTTAGTTTATTTTATTAAATATATTTTAATCATTAAGTTAAACTGCAAACATGCTGAGATCGTGAAAAGTACGATATACACTTTTAAAGGCAGGGCTAACGAAGGAATATGTATATACCTAGTTTCGCTATTTGTGTAAGATGGTACGTGAGTATATAGTATTCACTATATCTCTATTAATTATATTAGACTGCGCAATGTTGTATATTGGTACCTGACAAATTAGTTATATAATATTTACGCTTATTGATATTTAGAGTTTTATAGGTACGTGTAATAATGAGCATGCGTGAGGTCTAGTATTATTTAATCACAATTTCATTAAGAATATAAAGGGTTTTCGTTTATTATTGATATTAATCTATAATCATAAAATCATTTTTAATAATATTTAAAATTTATTAGAAGAAAATAATTACATCCAGGAAAAAGAAAACTATTTACTATAAAATATATAAGTTAAAAATATTTAATAAATAAATACATATTTACCTATCTTATATATTTAACTAATAATGATTGATATATTTATCACGATTTTTCACGCTATATATAAATCAAACTCACGTCAGAAACCCTCTTTAGATTATAGTTAGGCCCTTACATCAAATTACAACAACTAAAGCAATAATTACACTGGATATACACAGAAGAATCAGCAGGCTCATTTTAGTGGTAGGGTGAAATTATATTCAGTACGAATAAATACGACAGGAGGATAGAGAATTCACACAGGACAGTATAGTGAGAAATTAGAGGTGAAACACGGCGCAATCGAGTAAACTATAGCTCACTGGTAAGTTACTATTTAACTAACTCACACAAAATCTAATGTGGCTAGAACAGATACTCCTTAGTGATACGAGGTCCGTAAAGGTAGGAGACATATATATACAGTGAAAGCTTCTTTTGATCCCGCTGCACCTGAGCTCGTACCATTATAGAAAAGAGTAAAGCATAAAATATCATTCAGCCGCCAAAGATAAGATGAGGTCCAGTGACTATGAAAGTATAAGAGACAGTTTATATACAGACTTTTAGGCTTTGAAACTTCGACTCCATCATATCCATGGCGGGTATTAAACCATAAAGCCCCACTAGAATATAGAGAATATCCATAACGAGAGGTTGGGCAGGAGGCAGCCACTGATAAGCTGGAGCAACTTGTAAGAAGAAAAAAGTCTCGTGCAGTCCGTAAACAGATACTGTCGACAGATCCTCTGTATAGGCCATGCTCGAAGAGCGTGGATCGTTGGTTTTCAAGGACATTTTTGTTCTGTTAAGGCCAAGGATGTTTTATATTTGCAACAGGAGAGACGCAAGAACGTCGAAAGAGAAGGAAGGGTTATAGCATTTATATGTAGCTTCAGAGATACGCCGTTGTACGTTCAAAGTTGAGTTTTTAAGAAATACGAAATTCCAGACAAATGATCAGCTTTTGACAAGTACCCGTGATGTAACGGTATCAGCCCAAGTAGTCCAATTATCTCTGTGTCAGGTACTTTTATTCGGTACATTTTTAGTGTATCATGGCCATGCTTTGGTCATGAGGAATGTTTTGTTTTTCTCTTTTTTTTAAATTATTTAATTTTTTTTATTAGATCGTGATTATGAAATAGAAGTCTTATTAAATCATACTGTGGTAAATACTTTGGTTTTTTTTAAATTAGTTATATTTGAAGACAGGTGGGTACGGCCTCCAAATGGAAAAAGTCATATCACTTAAACTTCATAGCGAGAATTAGATAGACAAAGGATTTTTAAGGACAAGCGAAATGTAATAGTAAAAATACAGAAGCACGATATTTCAGGAATATTTAGATGGAGGTGTGTAAGAATTAGTGGTTGGAGATAAGTAATCAGGTGGGACATGTAAAGTGAACAAGGCGTAAGTTCGAAACGAAATATAGGTGCATATTGTAAAGTAGTGATTTCTAACATCTTACAAGGGCAAGTGAATAATGAGCGGAATGACGACAAGAACACAATAAATACCATAGATTTAGCGAGCGGAGAATAACCGGGTAGAGGAACACAGACCACTCGCTAACTCGATCAGGATAAGTTGGAGACTGGATTAAGAGAGGAATCTTAGTAACATTTAGTAGTTTCAATCATCTACAGGTGAAGAAACCCAAAGGAGGGGGGCTTCGGGAGGCAGTTTAGGTGACGCTCTGTGCTATAAATGTTACTGTAAAGAAGCGGATACTGCTGAACAGAGATCGAGTACACGCTCTCGCATAAGTTCTCCCCTGATAAGTTCCTAAGAGAGGAAAAAACCCATTGATAGAGTTGAGATTACGGCGTGACGTTCGCACAGTAGACAATCGAACCGCGACTACACGTGAAGCCTTGGTCCGTTGAGAGTGTATCTAGGCTACGTAACCGAGTGGAAGTAGAATGGAGATTTACGACATTGACATGATTTTATCTGCCGATTGAATTAAAGTAAACCACTGAGTTGCGAAGATTTGTATGAGGATTTATGAATAATTTCAATGATGAGTGCAAGCTATAGGGTAGAATGGTTGGCATCAGAGTGTTCAAGAGTCGAGTATCTCCTTATTTTTTACTGGAGTAATAGGTGAGGAGCATGGATATCATGTATTAGGCGATGATGTGTTTTAGAATTGCTACTGAAGAGAGTTATTAGATACGAGAGGGAGTGAGGGATTAGCAGCGGAAAGACTACACTTACCCCAAAATCTCTGAGGGATATGTCCGTCATCCAGTGCCAGACCTCTTGATTTCGTAACGGTTTGGTCAACTTTCATGAAGCCCATCACCCATCAAGTTATGCAAAGATTTTAGAGTAGTGGTTCAATAACATGGTAAACACATAGATAAGGGTCAATAGGAGAGACGGATATGTGAGCACACCAGTGAACTTGTCTCAGGTGGTATGAGGTTAGAGAGGAATGTATAATATAGAAGTACCGGTAAGAGAGGGACTTTTCAGTTGGCATAGAAATTAGAGTAACAAGAATACTCATCAGAGATCGAATAAGCAGGAGAAAGACAGATTTACAGAGTTGGTTGGAGATGTTTTGCAAGAAGCAGAAGAGATTTTGTCATCATGCAGAACCAATGAGGTTCGTCGCACTTTCGTTTTGATGATACTCCCGCTTATGTCACTCGTCGTGTGTATAAGGATATCTTCGAGCTATACGACTTTATTTAGATGATGAAATAATAAGCTACTCAGAAAGTGATAAAGATAACTGTGTGATTTTTTAACTAATCATCTCCTGAAACTAACGGCGCTTGTCTATAGCCCTTGAATGGCCAGAGACAAAGCCGATCGAACATGCGGAATTTATTGAGAGAGAGATAAGATATTAGTCGGAAGAAGGAATGAACCTGCTCATTATCAACTTAACGTGAGAATAATATGTCATAACTTATCCTTTGCATTGAAGAAGTCGAAGTCGTGTTAAACCAGAGACTAAAGCAGTTCGTTCCATTATAGTTAACTGATAGTGAATAGAACGCAAAGGCCCTCACAATAGTTGCCACGATATCGATAGTTGCCGTATAAAAAACGCTGATTAGAGGGTACATGAGATGTAGAGCGTTTGGAAATCGATAATGTATTCGTCAAAATAAAGTAGAGAATGTTATTAAAGTATTGTGTCAGTATTATGTACTAAAGGAGCGAAGGTGTGTATTATAGAGTAGAGACTAGTGGTTGATAACATTAGGTCTAGTGGTTCAAGAATTGTTGGACGATCCGGAACTGTGGGTAGTTCGTTTAATTAGTGCTTCCAGATACGTTTGAGGCTACATTAGCTAAAGTGATATATCGGTGAGCCTATCCTCTCACCGTAAATCAGTATTAATAAGGACCCAACCATCAGATGTTTGATGTTAAATTATGAAAGTAGCCCTAGAAGTAGTAAGGACTTCGGAGTCATTGGATGAGAAACTAATAAACAGTTCTCATTGGTAGTGTAGAATAAAATTTTCGAGATAAAGGCGTGAAAGATCTGGTATCTGTTGAGGAGAACCAGCTACAACAATCAACAAGTTATGACGTAAGTAGAAGAAAAGATTTTATAGCCACAGAACATCGAACTAGGACATCGAGATTCATCGGACGTTCGTGACAGAATGTTTTATGTTAACATATCAAAACTCCACCACTTTACGACTCGAAATCTTAATGAAATAATTAAGTTAGTATATGACAAATACGTCTGAGAAGATGAAATTACTTAGCATATCTTGCGCACGAACTTATACGAGCAAAGGGTA
>JABUQX010086341.1:0-49525 GCA_015478945.1 Trachelipus rathkii | reverse complement strand
AATCCGTTTGATTTCTCGATTAGTTTTGGTGTCGATTTAATAGGATTAAATCCCGGAACTATATTTTTCGATGATTTCCCGTTACCACAAAGATTTTTACCCCTTGATACAACTTTATCTGGTTATAAACGAAACATTTTCGAATTATTTCCTTAAGTGCGGTTGACTGCGGTCCCCTACCCTTTAATCCGGCCAGGGAGGATGTACTCATTATTAGGATATGAAAATAAGCATTATGTTTGGTTTCATTGTTTTGTAATGACTGCATTGATACTGTTACAAGGATAGTAAGTATTAAACTTGTTTTAGCTATTTAGTAAGGCAAATTCTTGATTTTTTAATTCTTAGTTAATTTATCGTTATAATATATCTTTACATTACCATTAATTTAATCTTTACCTACTATATTATTAAATTATTTATTATTTAGTATTATTCCCTGCTATTATTATTAAATTTTAATCCTATAATATAATTAATTACTGTGACTGTATAGATTTAATTTATTTATTTAATTATTATTATTATATTTATATATTATATACTCTTTTTATATTAGTTATTTATTTATATTATTATTATTATTATATATATTAATTATTATTATTATATTTATATTATATTATTATATATATATTTATATATATTTTATAATTATATATATTTAATTATTTATTATATAAATTAATTATTAATATTAATTTAATTATCTATTATTGTACTTATTTAATATTAATTATTGTTATTAATGGTATTATTATATGTTATAAATATATAAATATTATATTTTAGACAATATATATTTTTATAAATGTGATTTCAATGAGTTTTATACAAGTGACATACAACACTGGTAAGTGTTGCAATATTAGTATTATAATAGACCTCCATTTATCACATTTCTTAGGCAATATTAAATTTTGGTTTATTTATAATTGATTAGATGTATTAGATAAATATTGTATAATATAATATAATATTTTAATTTAACATAATTAATAATTAATAAAATAAATTTTATATTCTTCTTATTGTTATAATTTTAATGTTAATTATCTAAATTAATTTACTAATGTATATTGGAAAGATACTTTCAAGAGTTTCTTTACCATAATTGGAAATAATTATAATTGAAATAATATTTATATAAACGCTCCTAATATAATTTTGTATAATATATAATAGTAAATATATATTATTAAAATATTATAAATACTCGATAATATAAAGTAATTAATTAATAATAATATATAGCTCAAATCACATTTGTGATATATTAAGAGGATAGTTAATAATTTATTGATTTATAATAAATAATCATTAGTATTCAGGGTAATAAAATCTAAATATTAATAAATTTGAATATATTATTATTATAATTAGTTTACTTAATTAGTAATAAATAATAATAATAATAATTAAAGTTCTATATATTTACATTATAATAAATTATATATAAATAATACAGTAGTTCACTCGGATATATATTATATCGTATATATATATCGAACTAAGATATTATCGAACGCTGTGCTGTTATTGGTCCTCGAATCTCACGTATATGGTATACTACTAATACTCTCAGTTAATAACTCGGATTTGTGAAAGCGTCAAAAGGGTACGTAAGCGGACATATTCGGCTTCGCTCTCAGGTGAAGATGGGTAACCCCCCTATACCAACCTAGCGGACTGAAAATCGCGTGTGATTCCAGGTTTATATACACCTCATAACCAATATAATATAATAACAAAGTTTCATTTATATACTTCAACCTCCCTAGTTCTTCCTCCAGGATAAAATTCCGGGGTTGTGGAGGTCACGCCCATTTGTGCCATTTATATCTATAACTATTAATTATGTATAATATATATAATATATATATAATTATATATATTATATTATATTTATTATTTATAAGTCGTTTAGCAAATTTAATAAACTTTTAACGATTTATATACACTATTACCTAGATATTTATATGACCGCATTAAAATTATATCAGTATTGTCGGGGTTACTTCATCGTAGTAATATATTTAATATATATATATATATATATATATACCTTATACTTACAGTTGTTGTTAATGACTTGGAGTGTGAGACTTGATTATCGTTATGATTTAGAGAGCATCTTGACCAGTTTAATACATAATTTGACCCTTTTAATATTAATTTATTCTGATATTTTTGTAAAATTATATTTTTTGCTTTAATAATAAAATTTAACCCTAAAACTTTTTATTTATTCTCTCAGTATTTACCTATTATATAGTTTTGAATTATAACTATTATATTATTTCATACGTCATGATTCTAAATATGTTTAATCTATGTATCGTGGTAGGAGTCGTTAAGTTTCGAGTGATTTATATATCGCGCGGGACTAATGTATAATAGTATTATTATATATTATTTTGGTGTAGCGCGGCATATTAGGTATTTTAATATATTCACATCCGCGGGGTGAATGCCTGATATGGGAATAATTAAATATTATAAATATCTAAACCTTAATCCGGCTATATAGGTATATTCATATATATAATATATATATTAAGGTATATAATGCGGGGATAATTTATGCAGTGGTGGTGTTGGTGGCCTAAATTTGTTGTCTAGGATTGGTTTTAGCCACCAAGCACTTCCAATATTATATATATATAATATATATATATGAATGTATATTGGAGTTATAGTCTGTTCATAGAGAAACTTATTATAAATAGCTCAACTCTCAAATTTTCTGTATATATTGTATGTTGTGTGTAAGTGTGTGTGTGTGTGGATTCTTTTTTAGTATAAACAACACAAAAAACATTAACCTTTGGTGACTCATACACAAACCACAAAATTTAATTATTAAAATTCTTAATTTATTGCACCTAAAACACTGAACTTCTTAAAGCAAATAAGTAAATCACATACACATGTTCAAATACACACAATTTATAATTTTTTTAAATTCTTAACTGTTGCAACCCAAAACCAAAAAACACTGAAAATAAAACCCACATCTGCACACACACATACACACACCATGTTTCATATTTTCATGATTTCTATATCAACGAGGAGTTCTTGTTTCACATTCATTGAAGATGAGAATAATCTCAGTTTGATGGTAAAATCAGAGATTTATGCCTTTCAAAATTTATTTCTTTAAAGATCAATTGAAAACTAAACAAAAATAAGAGCGATTCAATCATAAAAATGTGCATTTTCTTATCAAACTCTTATTTACGAGTATGGTTTCTTATCACATTAGCCGTGATTTTAAGCTTTACATTTATATCTCTCGATTGCATTATTTTTACTGAAAATTACTCATTATGTTAAGTTATTACCTGGTATCTCATAGAAACATTAGATTGCAGGAGACTGCTGTTGGAAAAACCACCCAATTTTTATTTTGGGCATCCCAAACCATATAGTATCTGTCAGCTCGAAGTGATTTTCCCCAGGCCCGTCACCAAGGTGTTGTGTGAGATAAAGGCTTCTATTTCTATGTGATGTTTCCTACCCATATAGTACAAATCAGTGAAATCGTGCTCTTACTGTGATTGGTCGGTTACACTTATCGTAAGATATATGCGTCTTCTTGTGGTTAGACCTCCCTCTTTTTCAACGGGGTTTAGCTTGGACTATCTATTACTTAGTCTTCGTCATATAAAAATAGAGATTATCTTGGCACGCTGCGCACCGTGATATAACAATATTGACCGCATCGGAATAAGTTCCTCAAATTGGTTGTGTAAAGCGGCTCATGCGTGGATTAGAATCTCTCCTGGAGCGCTTAATGATATGCAATGTCTGATAGGATAAGTATATTAACATTATTTTACAATTTTATCACCCGTCATCAAACAATGGATAAAATTTCTTGTTAATCCCCTTGCACTCTTCCAATGATGTGTTTTTTTCGCTTTTTGAAAGTGAAAAATCTGTGCTCGGTTAATCAATTAACAAGAAGTGGTCTCTTGTATAATGCTTTTTTTGGATGTAATACGATTCTTTCATATTATCTAAGCCTTATAAGCTAAAGATGCGCATTTCTGTTGAATTCTCCAAGTGCAATGTTTCCAGCTAAACAGCTCGATACGGTGCGTCAATGTTAAATGTTGTTCTGTATGTTCTTTGAGTGAATGCGTCTTTCCTTTGTATTATATGGCTGGAGTTTGGAAATTTTTCTTGACTCTATAATATGTGCCCTAGGCATTTCATCCCTATAGGCAGTTACTACAATATAATTTTAAAACCTCTTCCTGAAACACGTTGCGTTGCATCGATAAACCCAGATTTGGCTTCTCATGAATATAGAGTCCAGAACAAATACAGTTAGCATTATTCGCAAAAATGACGTAATATCTCTGGTTTTTGTGACTAATATTTTGGACAAGGTATATTAGTATATTATCTCGCAGCAAGCATAGAGGGTAGATGCACGATGAAACGATGTTAGAAGAAAAGTCTCTTGAGCCTAGTAGAGGAGAGAGAATAAACAGATGGTTTTAGCACAGCTTTCATCTTTGCAACTAGAGGAATCATAAATATGTTTTTGAACAAAGAAGGTATTTTGAGAAAATATTCTTTTATTACCTGCTTTCAACGGTTTGAAAAGGTAATACAAATTATCTTAAACGTGATTACATCACCTGTCCGGCCTGTCACATTTGTGTTTGTTCGGAAGTATAAGGGGATAAGACCGCTCATTTATTCGATCCGATCTCTCAAGCGAGTTATAGAATACTATTCAACGAGTCTGAACAGTCTTGCCGGTGTAACGAGAAAAGTTGGAGGAACATTTGACTCATAATTCATAAAATGAAAATATCCCGCTATGACCTCAAAAAATTGATGCGGATGCGAATGCGGATGAGGAGAAAATGGAAAGGGAAAAATTGAATGCGGGTAGATCCCGACATGATGGCGGATGCCCGGGAATCGGATATCGCTACACTCCTAACTGGAGTTTATGATCTGATATAGTAGTTAGTTAAGAAAGACTGAATAATGAGATAGAAATCAAAGATAGACAATAAAGAGAACGAGATAGGTTAAGGATGATGAGATAGAAGTAAGAATAGTAAATTAAGAAGAATAGACGAGATTAGAGATGTAATGGATAAAATATAAGATTAGATAGATAGAGAGAGAGAGGATAGAGAGAGATAGAAGAGAGACAGTACAGTATAACAGACAGACAGTAAACAGTTATACAAGGACAGACAGACAATCATATAAGAACAGGCATAAAATATATTAAATATTAGACTAATATTTTGATTACTTATAAACACATTTTATCAATACTATATAATTTAACATTAATATATTGATTTAATTATATGATGAACTGGTCTAAAAAATTAATTATTATTACAATATAAAATAATTACATTATATTTAGATTACATTTAATTCTAGCACTGAAGAAATAATAAATCTAATTAGTTAGCCTAAAACGGCATTTTGCTCAGAAAAATTTATTTATAAATATAATATTATTCCAATATAATATTACATAAGAATTACAATTTTTGGTTACAACAAAGTGCAATTAAAGTTTAACATATATTTTTTATATAAAGCACTTTTAATAAAAGGTGTATTCAAACATAAATTACTCAATAATTATTTTATAATTACAATAATATATTTTTATAGAACACGTTATTTATTTGTATGAAGTAGTTTCTACTCAGTACTAAAATTAAGCCTTAAAAAGTGTAGAGAAGATTTGCACTAAATTAATTTATTTATAATTCATAATTATTGGTCTTAAAATATATTATTTAAAGCGACCCTACCACACTGGAGTCTAGACATCATATTAAGATAAGTTAACCTGCTCATTCCAGTCAGAATGATAGGGACGTATACTAAGAGTGAAAAAGATAAACACTAATATCAACAACCGATTGATAAGAAAACTACTATATGCTCGAAGCAAATGAACTTCCGTCTGTATAAGTGATGAATTCATCTGTGAATTTACTGATAATAATTACCAGGAGCCGTGTAAGATTAATCTACGTATATCTGCCGAAAAGATACATATACTCACAGTGTATACCGTAATTGTGGAGGTAACTAATCTGCCCATGTAAGCGATACCGGCTCAGACGGAACCATATTATGATGTAAGTGGTCGAATGGGAGTTACGGGCAGGCTTACATAAATAATACTTAAAGAAATCGAATCCGTCTGCCAGAAGAGTGCACATCCATTTAGTTTGAAGACTTTGAGTGACCAATACCGAGAAGTCGTTGTAAGAACCCGATTAACGCGAAGAGAGGCTAAAGTAATACTCAATAAAATAGGTAGTTTTCCTTGTAGTATACTGCTATGTAAAAGTTTATAAGTGTAAAGGAATTCTCCCGGAGTCATCAGTGAATAACTCAAACGAAACTTAAGCATGATGACTGGTAAGGTAAGATGTTAACTCAGGTATGATTGTTCCAGCTCATAGATTAAGCATCTTTCAGCGTAATATTTGAAAACTTATTCGTTTTGTCAAGATCACATTTACCTGATAGAAGTGAATGAAATGACGTGTTCCGTGTTAAGTACTTGTGAAATCCAATCAAATTATTATACATAAATTATTAAAGTCTCTCAATGCGTTCGCTAAGATAGGATGTTCTAACTCTCTATCAAATAATTCGTAGGTATAGAGATAAGTCTGTGCATATGTTAGCGCATGTGAACTATTAGCATAGTAGAAGCACGCGTTAATTTTCGACATAAAATTTCTCATGATATCTCATTGCGAATAAGAGAGCACCAAAGATGTCGTCCCGACTAGATCTCATGGCATAAAAGTTAAGACGTGTATAGTGTCACTAGAGGACCACATAAGTATATCTTGACAAATAACCTACAACATTAACTTATAATGGTTATTAACCACATTGGCATACTCTCTCCGAAATGCAGAGTGAGAAGGAATATATCTAGAATAACTTACAAAAAACCTGAGAACTTGACTGGTGAATTGTAGTGTCCATTATATTAAACATTAAATTAATTTAACGATGTATTCATTATGGATAAGGGCGGTGTATATAAAAGACAGATGAGTAGACCGGAGGGCCTTTTGGAATGAGTAGCACGACCGATGTCGATATGACGCAACCGAATTAAATATTAATCAACTTAACGGCGGGCCTTGTGTTACATGGAATTAATTCACTTTTGTGGAAGTCAACACACTCCAGCAACAACTCACGACCCTCCTTTAGTATGACGTTGAAATCTTTGAAAGTTGCACACATAGACATTCTAGACAGAAAGTGAAAAGCGAGCAATCTAAAAGAATTGCCTGATGTATACGAGATATACCATGCATTCACGCGCATAGAATTAAAATACTCTAAAAGTTCTCTTAATAAAAGGAGGACACACCCAAATATGAAACCGGGAAGAGACCACTCGTGGATCTAGGATGAGGACATCGTGGATCGGAAATTAGTTGAATGAATCTGTTCATCTCGACTAAGTGTCTTGGCATAATAAAATGGTCTCGTGATATATAAATATAATATATTATTTAATATATATAATATATTATATTATATATATATATATTATATATATATATATATATATATATATATAAAATATATATTATATATATATAGAAAGTTTGGTATCGACAACTACTATGTAACATTCTGACGAGGTTTAAAAAGAGCCAGCAAATTGTATTGTCCGCTGCCACTGTTTAGGCAAGGTTCTCGTGTTGGCAGCTCTATAATGTTTCTAAAATTGTTCTATTAACGTTTCTTTGTTGAGGCAATAATTGAAAATTGGAAAAATTAAAGGGCATGGTCTTTATCAGTAGCGAGTGATTTCTTATTGCAGAAAAGGTTGGAGAATTGAATGATAGTTTTGGCGGGAGACACCCCCTATGGCTCATCAAACTCCCAATGACGTTGGTGGTGAACTGCCAACATAAGGTGGCATTACAGCCGCCCATGTGAGTTGATAGATAAGTGAGGAGGACTCAGTGGGAATTCCCCCTTTGTTGATGGCGAGGAAGTATTTTAAAGACGATAAAGGTTCAGGAATAAATTTAATTGTGGGAAAATTCTTTAGGCAAGATTTAAGGTATTTACGTAGTTTTATATGGATCTGTCATTAGTATGGTAAAGGATAAATAGAGTTAAGTTTGGAGCAGTTGAGAGTCAAGTAGTTTTTTGATCAAATGGAGGTTAACATTCTTTTAGTATTTATGAATAGGAAGGTGGAAAAAATTGAGTTTGAAAAGTCTAGTAGAAAGTTGAAATCTGAAAGTGGATTAGGCTGTAATTGGATGCTAGATGAAAGCTTGAAGATAAGAGTCCTGTTCCTATTCAATTTTAAAATGCTAAAAGGAATTGATTGAAAAATAATACCTGGCCGGTGAATGTCTTTTTCTATAAATGACAGTGAAAAAATCTGTGGGGGACTTTTTTATGAAGATATCCAAAAAAAGGGAGGGAGTTATTAGTCATCTTCTCTGCTTGAACGTTATGTTTAGCATTCTGCACTGTGCAAAAATTTATATTAACATAGTTTATGTTGGTTAAAACACTGCAAAAATTTCCTTATAACAGAAAAAAAAGAATTTTAATTCAGGCATTATTTAACGTAAAATCCACAAATAAAGTATCTAGCATCCCTTTGCTAGTTCAAGCGTTAGCAAGGGAATTAATTTGTAAGTATAGTGTATCATTAAAAAAGAAGTAAGTTTCGTGCGTGGCCAGCATTTGGATAGTTTTGAATTCTTTTTTATCGAAACCATGAAAATTAGTGGAAGATTGAAAAATGTGCTCTAAAAGGATGTCAATGGGCTTATCTATAGGTGTATTGGTGCAGAGGGATTCTATGTCGAAACTGTTCATAAAAAAATTATGTAGGGTCTATGTTAGAAAGCCAGTTTTTAAAACTATAAGAGATTTTTATAGTGTATTCGTAATGTGCAAAAGGGGTCAATAATGGAGGTCATAATGGAACTACGAATTTGGCAGTTTATAGTTGTGGTGTTGTAAGCTGTTAGATAGTCTGACGGCAATCAGTTATGAATTTTGGGTATTCCGTACAGCGTACCCGGTGATGATCCGTGGCATAAATTTGTGGACGTGGATTTATGATTTCTCGCTTTCAGCTCATTTACGCAGAAACGGTTAAGTTTTCTCTCAAGTTAAGGGAAAGGTTAATTCAGGATTTTTATTAGAAATTAAGTTTACCTTTACCATACTACCGAACACATCCATATAAAACTACGTAAGGACATTAATCACTGCCTAATGAATTTCTTTTATCCCACAGTTTAAGATTCTATTCGCCCTTTAACTCGTCCTTTAAAAATTCCTTTTGCCATCACAAAGAGAGGGTATTCCCCACTGTGCTTTCGTCATCAAACTCTTATCTATAAATTTCACATGTGACGAGCTGTAATGCCCCGCCTTATGTATTGTCTCTAATTTAAGGCCCAGTTCTGCTGCGCACAGCCTACAGTTTTTATTTTGTGGGGAGCGGATGAGCGGTTGAATATGAACACAAGGTGTGTGGGGGTGCTCCCCGCCACAAAAAAAACAAAAAACAAATTAATACACTAAAAAACCCCAAAAACTACCATTCAATTCTCCAACCTTTTCTGCAATAAAAAACCACTCGCACGATAACACCTTTAACTACACCAATTTTTCGATACTGTCCCAAGCAAAATCGACAACCAAACTACAATTTTAATTTCTTACACATTGCCAACACGAAACCTTCTTTTGAACAGATGACAGTCGGGACCATACAAAAGGTTAAACACAAGTTGTGCTCTTTAAACCCGTTCAATGAGTTACCATAGATTTTGTCCGATACCAAACCTTTTTAAAACGTTAACTGTAATATTATTCGATATCTCCAAGTTCAATCTGTCCGTTGATAATTTATTGCAATTTAATATAGTTATTGCTTGTTGTTATTTTGATATTGTTATTATTAGATTTCGATGTATATAATTAGAAATTTAAGCCAATGTTACCAGATTATTGTTCATTTCCAAGCTCGCTTCATTGTACTTCCTTATAATAACACCGTTAATATTAATGTTTAATTATAGAACTATCTTGGTTTATTGTGTTATAGTAATAACGTTTTTAGTAAATACCTGTTACACTAGTTTTTTAGTTTTGTATTATTGTTCTATATATTTTAGCCTGATGATGGAAAACTGTGTTTTCCGAAACGGTGATTAGTTTAATAAAGTATTTTCCTTGGCAAAGGCCCGTCGTAATTTTTTACAATTTTTTTATTTTTTTTTTTATTCTTATTTTTTTTTTTTTTTTTTTATATTTTGATTTTTATTTTTTTTTTTTTTTTTTTTTTCTTATTTTCTTTTTTTTTTTTTTATCCTCAAACTAAAATTCCCATCTACTAGAAGCTGGATTGATATATTATAATATATGATATATATATATATAATAATATTAAATATATATATTATATATATTATATATATATATATATATATATATTATTAGACACATATATATATATCATATATATATATATATATATATATATATATATATATATATATATTATATATATATATATATATATATATATATATATATATATATATATATATATATATATATAGACAATAAAGGATATCTGAAATAATCAAAACTCATGCTCTTATTAATCCACTTTCTTTCTGCGCCAAGTGAAAATGGGTATAGTGATTATTAAAAAAAATCATTACACAAAAATAAATTTTATTTTTTTATTTTGAAACTTTACAGATCTATACATTTTGTAATATATTTAGGTATTATTTCGTCTAATATTTATTGAGTTATTTAATTACGCATAACCTCTTGTAATGATAGACTTTATAATAGAATCATATCTTGCCTATTTGGAATCTCTTTCATGACAGTTTTAAAATTGCAGCCTCCAGATCATTCTTCTTAAAACACAATTATCCTTTCTTAACCAATAAGCATTAAGCATTTTTTTTTTTTTTGTAATAAAGTGTGAATAATGGTTTTTAGCTTGAAAATGAAATATGCGTTAAAGAGGAGTCCGAAGAGTTAATTAAAAAAAAAAAAAAAACTCAGCAAAGGAAATTTTAAATAAACAAAGGTTTGTTCATAATTATGTAACCTAATTGGAATGAGAAGAACTAATACCTAGGTAAATTACAATCAACATCATGCAATTACAAAATATGAGAATAACAGTAATCTGTTAAATGATATTTAAATATTCACTGTTTGACTGTTCGAATACTCATATTCATTTCATGCAGAAATATATATATATATATATATATATATATATATAGATATATATATATATATTATTATATATATGATATATATAATTTATATATATATATATATATATATATAATAATATAAATATATATATATATATATATATATTATATATATATATATATAGATATTATAGTTATAATATATATATATATTATATATATATATATATATATATATATATAATATTATATATATATATAATGTTATATTATATATTATATATATATAATATAATATATATATATAATATATATATATATATATATATAAATATATATATTAATATATATATATATATATAGTATATTATATATTATATAATATAATATATATATATATATATATTTATATATTTATATAGTATATATATATTATATATATATATATAAATATATATATATATATAATATATATATATATAATAATATTATTTTATATATATATATATATATTATATAGATATCATATATATATATATATATATATATATATATATATATATATATAATGAATAATATATGTATCAATTTCAAAGTAACATATATTTGTTAATTAAATATTGAGTCTATTATGTTAATAAATTAATTGAGAAGTGTTAAACACTTTCATTTATTCTTCACTTTCATGTTGCAAGGTTTGGCTTTAGGAACAGGTTTTCGACTGGCTCCTCAATAATTATATATATATATATATATATATATATATATATATATATATATATATTATATATATATATATATATATATATTTTTTTGAGTTAGTGTACAGGACCCACACGCTCACAATGAAAGCGGCACACACTGGGCTGAAAAATCAGCACCATGGGAGGGCCCTGTCATATATATGTTTCAAATGTCAAAGAAAGAGTATTTGATTGGTGAAATGAATTTTCAGTCAGTCAAAATAAATAAAACTAAATAAAATTATTATCTTACATTATAAGTAGTCTTAAGAGTACATAACAAGAATTCAAAATGCTATAAAGAATATTCATTCTTGAAGATACAAGAAAATAGTGTAACTGCTAAAGTGGGAAGATTCAGGATAATATTGGGATAATCTTTAGAAGGTGTTATGGACCGTAAAGTAGGAAGATGACGAC
Organism: Trachelipus rathkii; assembly: GCA_015478945.1. Classification (NCBI taxonomy): domain Eukaryota; kingdom Metazoa; phylum Arthropoda; class Malacostraca; order Isopoda; family Trachelipodidae; genus Trachelipus; species Trachelipus rathkii. The sequence continues at coordinate 37,089 of JABUQX010086341.1, read as the reverse complement.
AGCAATAGGTCCAGATGGGAACAATCAATGAGATATGAATGACAGATGCGGGGTGTGGGGACGGCAAAATTTGCAAATGGGGAGGGGTTCTCGTGACATATATGACTGTTGAGTGTATTAGTGTGGCCCAATACGGAGGCGTGGAAGTATCACCTCATGTTAAGCGCTTTCGTCTGTGAGAGGAAAACCACTCACCAATATTCGGCTTTATGTTTTGAGTTTCCTTCCCCGCCGATCACTCGTCAAGCACTCTTGCCAACAAGATCTAAAGCCCCGTCGGAGAGCAGGCTAGTAATCAGTTGATTGGAGGCGGCCTTGTCGAATGGCATTCCGGAGGTACCTAGAACAATCGAGAAGGGAGGCGGCCATTTTGGCCTCTCTGTCAGCGATTTCATTGCCAGTACCCCTACATGAGAGGGAGTCAACATAGAAATAATTTTGTTTCTTACGGGAGTGAAGAAGTCGAAGAAATTGTTGTACAGCTGAACCATTGCGTTTTTAGAATAAGGGGTTTTAAGCGCTTGAGCGAAGCTTAGCGAATCTGAATAAACGACATATGGGTGATCTGGTTAAGGATTATGATTCGAGAAAGCGGCAATCTTATAGCCGTTAACTTCTGCTGTAAAAAAATATGAAGCATAAGGGGGAAGGGTTATGGGAGAGGTTTGCGGCAGGAAAGAGACAGCAGAAGCGCCCACACTTTCCCCTATTTTAGAGCCGTCAGTAAACACTTGGAGTAAATTTATCGTGGACTGCGGCGTGGGACAGAAATGATGCTTTTAACAGGGCAGCAGGATGCTAGATTTGGAGAGTGAGATGTCAGAGCCAAAGCAAATGGTAGGAGAGGGAAATAGCCAAGGTGTTACCCTTCATCGTAAGAGAAGGGGCAGCACCTTTGGAAAAGGATGTTGAGGAAATTAAAGATGTTATGAACCGTCTTTGCAAAGGGGCAGTATTAGGTTCTGAGGTATCTCTTGCAGAATCGGTGTCAGAGCAGACGGATCTTGAAAGCGAAGATAACTGCACATGATGTATTCCTTTCGAAGAGAGAGAGAGTGCATCACATTGGATTCAATCAACTTCAAGGGGGGGACGATCGAAAAGCTCCAGTGGAGATATGGATCGCCTCGTATTGGATGGGATCTAACAGGGTAGTGTGTTGTGGTAGGCCTGACCATATATTGCACAACCATAATCCAGTTGCGATCGGATTAGGCTACGTAAAGACGTAAAGGGATTGCGAATCAGCATCCCCAAGATTTGAGGCGAGATGACGTAACAGGTCCAGGGTGCGATGACAAGTTGTTTTTAGGTGTTAATATGCGGTGCATATGTTAAGTGGTCATCTAGGATGAGCCCTGAAATTTGACCTGTGAAGTTGCAGGAATGGGCGAACCATATAAGGTTAGTTCGCTGGAAGAAGGTGGCAAGTCTTCGATTCCCTTTTTTTCTTAAAAGGCACTGCTGAGGTTTTGGTGGGAGAAAATGGAAGCCATGGGAGCTAGCCCACTGTGAAATATTTTCAATAGCAGGTGAAGTTGCCGTTCGAGAAAGGGCAGCCTGGCACCGGCGATGTATAATGCTAGTCATCTGACATATAAGAGAAAATTGACAGTCGCTGGATAGACGGGTAACAATATCATTAAATTCGAGAGCAAATGGTAGTACACTTAAAACACTACCTGGCGGACGCCTTCATCCAGAGTAAAGCAGTGGGCTGACAGAATAGAAGAGCACCGAACCTGGATAGATCTGTGTGAATAAAAGGCATTTGATAAAAAGAGGGAGTTGTCCGCGGAAACCAGGCGAATGGAGTTTAAAGGAGAATCCCAGTTCTCCACTTGGTGTCATAAGCTTTCAAGGTCAAAAAAGACCACCAAGAACCATCCCACTAGTTAGAGGCTTCGTTCGGATGTGTCATGGTCTAGTTTACCAAGGGGTCCGCAAGTCGAAGCATTTTTGCGGGAAACAAATTGGAAGTTTGAGAAAGCTTGACGCCCTCAGAACAGGGAGTAAGCGGCCAGGAAACCATTTTCTCATTAATTTACAGGAGTGACAGGTCAACGAAATTGGTCTTTGGTTGTCTGCCAGCTTCGGATCTTTCAGGTTTGGGGATAGGAATTTAAATAGCGCTGTAGTCCAAATAGATGGAAAGAAGATTCGATCACAGATTCTGTTATATAAATCCAGCAAAAAGGGCTGACGCCGAAGGATGGATATTTCGGAGCATGATGTACGAAATTCATGTCTGACCAGGGCACCGCTTTTGCTATTTGCCAATGCGATTGTTGATACCTCTGCAAGTGGTAAAAGGACGTTGTAGTGAGTGATCTTCGTCCTCTTCGCTGTTGAGAAAGTCTGGTAGTGCGATGGTGTCAGTTCTCAGTTTTGAAAAGGCTTCATGATACGGGAAGAGAACTCGAATGGCTAGCAAGGCTATAACCTAACGCATCCGCTTCCACCGCCGAGCTGAATCGTATCAGTTATTTCAGCCATAAGCGGTGAGGACTGTGTTTGAAGAGTCATTGGAGCGACAGAGAGGAGCGGAAGATATTTTCTGTGTAACTTTCGCACACTAAGGGAATAGGGGAGTTTGTGAGAGTAAGCAGTCGATTATGTAAGTCGAGAATACTGTTTACGCGTTTGTGCGGATTATAATTCGCGTCTAGATCTCGCTTGCGCAGCTTTAAAAATAATCATGTCTTGGGGTAGTACGGGCCTTTTTTGATAGCCTTGTAGAGTTTCTTTCTTCTCTCGCTGTTGAGCGCACTCTTGGGAACCACCAAGGGGTGCCGACCGCCTGTCTGAGGAAGACTGTTGGAATGCAAGCTTCCGCATGCGAGATGAGGTACTACTTATTCTGGAAGAAGCGAAAGTGCTAGTCATCAAAGCATTCGAAAATCGTTTATTTAAAAGGAGAATAGGAGAGGGAGAGCGTGTCGCACGGTATAAAAAGGAGCCCCACTTCGCTCGATGCATGAAGCGGGCCTAGCCTGGAAGATGGATTGTTGCATTTGGGTTGGAGCCAAGCGGCTGCGTATTATATGCCTAGGTTTGGCCATGGTAAGGTGGATCGCTTGCCGAATGGGATAAGGATGAATCGATAAAGCGCCAAGGCGCAGACCAGGGTAAAGCGATCCATGAAGGTGAATGGGGAGCAGAAGGAAGGGTCGATACAAGAAGAGTGTGTGTAATCTGAGAAACGTTCATAGCTGGAGAGTCCTGTTGTTAAGGGCAGTCCCAGCGGAGAGAGGAGTGGATTAAGGTGGGAGATCACTCAAGACTCTGGTTGGACTTAGATGAAGTGGTGACAGTGAGCCCCGCCGCTAAGGGGTGGGCGAGGTGTGGTGAGGGTCGTCTTGGAGTTATGAAGAGGCCGGAAGCAGTGGAAGCATGTTAAAAGAGAGTACTGCTGTAAGTCGACCTTAGTAATTTCGCTTTAACTGTTGGAGCCGAAAGTAGATGGTTGAACATATAGTAAGGTCTGCGATGTGATGAAGAGTGGTAATTCTTGCCGCTACTGTCAGAAGTTGTGGTTTGGAGAGGACTGAGGGAATAGGGGAGTAGATTGGATATGGAGTATTTCCGTGCTCCTTCCCCTATCATTGTCACCGTTCGTTTCTATAGAGGTTAGACGCATGATTTTATATTTCAGATGGGTGAAGGAAGTCCGTTACATAGATCGAGTTCTGCAAAGCATATATCACTATTGGGTGGCACAATATGTTTAATTAGTTATAACAGTTCTTCGTAAATAGGAGTAATATATCCCGACAATTCATAATGAAGGAAAAGTAGTCATTGTGTGAGTGTGTTAATATTATGATTGGTTGGGTCTGGATTAGAGGACAGAGTTGGTCTCTATGTGAACTGGGTGGTAATGGTTAGAGGGTTCGGATTGAGAGGAAGGTTGAGACGTGGGTCTTGGCGAGGAGGGGGAGAGGAGGGGGAACAAAACCTGGGGGCCAGGGTAGTCATACACTCAGGATGTATTGTTGAGGTTGTTCATGGACGTTCTTATTAGGAGGAAGGGTTTTCAGATGTATTTGGGTGAAAGAGCTTTTTCACTCAATGAATGCTGCATAATAATCGAGTGTTGAATCAACGAATCCAACTTGGTTATTGTGGTTCTTGGTTGGTAATAGAGATGACTATTCGTTAATGCTCGATATTTTGTAATAGTGAGATGCAGGTTTCAGGATATCCGGCTTTGGCAGCAAGATGGTTCAGGAAAAATTTGTTGGAGGGGCATTAGAAGGTTGTTTCCATGGAAATGGGAAGGACAGTTGGTGTATCCAGAGAGGATATTGTCTTTTTGGAGAAGAAATGTCATGGTTACGACGATCGATTTCCGCAATAAGTGATTCGAATGATATTGTGCTAAGGTCTGATTCGTGGAGAATTTTTCCAGGGTTTCATGCGGGTGATTTTTGGGAAATTGGGCATAGGTTGATTGGAGAATGGGGACCTTTGCGGTCCATCTTCATGCCTCCATTCAGACCTCCGATATACGATTAAGTCGTGCGAGCGTCTTACGTATTGGACACAGTTTTCCTCAGATCTCACGCCGTTCTCTTTCTTCGAAGCGTGCATAGCGAAGACAATTAGAAGAGAACGGGTGCATCTGCAGTCAGTAGCTGCCATGCTTGTTGGAGCGTCTTTCCATATATTGAATCTTCTTACGGCTATTAGACATCCCTTATATAGGATGGGCTCGATAATATGGAATATACGTGAGCAGAATTATAGAAGAATACAGGAGCTGATATACAAGACATAAAGAACTGTTGGTGGTTTAGACTGTCTCTTCAATCTAGACACCTGGGTTAATGATATGGTTGTGAAGTTTGCGATTTCATGTAGTTGTTTTAGCTTGTACAGTCTATTTTAATGCTAGGTGCTATTGTACTCAGAAGTTAGACTAGCTATATGGCGAGTTTCTCATTCTGAGATGTTTGCATTTTTTACTAAGTCTTGGGGATTACTGTTATGTTTATTGGTTTAAAATCTGGGGTTGCTCAATTTTTTACTTGAATAATGCATTTTAAACTTTCTCAACTATACTTTTCTGTGTGTTTTAAAACATCTTATACCAGGGGTGTTTAGTAATAGTGGGAGGCAAATTAAGGGACAAAGAGACCGTCCTCTTGCATAGTTTGTGTGAAACCAGTTGTGAGTTATGGATCAGTATGTGTACTTGCAGGAAGTGATTTCCCAAATTTGTAGTTGGATGAGCTACTTAGTCTTCATTGGTAGCTTGTAGAGCGTTATGCTCAGGAAGGGCTATTTGATGGCTCTTTGGACGGAGATTGAAGTCAAGGGACTGCTTTTGTGCTCTATGAGAAGTTGTAGTTGTGGGCAGGTACCAGGTAGAGCTGGGGTAGCAGTACTAATGCTGAGTTTCAACGAATTTAAGAGAGGGAGTTTCTATAGTTAGTATTGTATGCTGTTGGCGGATTAACACGTGTGAGACGTGTGAGTAGCTGTAATTGTGGCGTAAGTTTGATTTTGATTGTCTGAATTTTTGTTGAGCTAGCGTTAGGAGCATCTCATCCGCCTCATTATATGTTAAGTACATAGCTCTAAACCTCCTGTCAAACACGTAAGACGGGCATTTGAAAGAGAAGCCCACTGTGGGGTCCTTGACAGTTTTGCAGTGTTATTTTATATTACATGGAGTGTGAAATATAATTGTCCACAGATGGCTTTATTGATCTTCCTAGTCCCTTAGATGATATGTAGATACAGTATTTTCGGGGATGACCAAAGCCCTTGACATTTGAAGCAACGTCTGGTTCGAGGATATACGTGCGAACAACTATATCACTTTCGACCCTAATTTGCCCTTTGGTCGGTTTTTTTATCAGATATTGATTTTTTGAAATAATTAAATAATGAAGGATTTGATGAAGAGATTTGATGAAATTTGCACAATATTTATTGTATATTATAATTTAAAGTTGACTCATTACAAATGCACGAGGAAAAGAAATTTAATGGATTTTTCTTGTATAATTTATATATTTATTTTATTATATTTATATTTACTTATTTTATTAGTAAAGAATAAACGTTTCTTATATATAAAGGTTGTGAGCTGAATCCATCTGCCAGCTCCCTAGCTTGCACTACATCCCACTAGGTCTCCTACTACTTCTGAGACCTTTTAGGGGGGTGTGATGGTCAACATATTGAGGTTTGCAATTTCGTTCATTGCGACTCACCTTGATGGTGTCTTCGCATTGTAATTCATACGGATCGATCGAAAGACATAATCACTCAGGTATTGCGCGCCACGGCGCTGAGGTCAATTGCCTAAGTTTCGCGCGCCGTGAGATAGTGCGTTACTCATGTTCGGTGTACTCCGATACGCCGCAGCGCCTTCGAGGGAAGTCGATCAGTGAGAACAGTCGTACTATTTCGCAGGATATGGATAGTACAATATGGTCGATCACTTGAGCCTCCGAGAATATCTTTACTTGAGCCAGAACCCTTCCTGCGTACAGTAGCCGCACGTCGACAGAACAGCTCGCTAGCGGTTAGAGAAGACCCTGCCTATCACATTGCGATGAGAATGGGTCCTTCTCTCTCGCTGAGATCTCTAACGCTCGAGACGTCGAAGTTGCGCATTCTCGGCGATCACTCTAACGTGCTTGCTCTGAGATGTGGCTCTCAAATTTATATCGTCCTCTGTAGTGACCGATCAGAGGTAAGAGCTATGTATCTCAAATAGGCACTATTTTTTATATACGCTATAGGAACGAGAATGACTGATCAGCCGCGCCATCAAGACTTACTCATGGTTTTGGAGAGCAACATCGCAACAGAATAAGATTGTTCCCTTGCCTATGACAGGCCACCTCACGCGTCATGGTAGTAGATTCCCGTCGTCCGTTGCCCGAAAGACCCAACGTGACGAACCTCTCACATGATCCTCTCGCTTTATCGCTGACTCTCTAAGCACTCTAGTGAGGTCCACTCGACAAAGGTCGCAATAACTTGAAGAGATCTCCGAGAAGTGTCCACCCGGGCGATATAGTGATTCGTGGCACGTTTAAATCCCATCGAAACCCGCCAGCGTAGGCGTGTTGGTCTCCAAATGGCAGACGTCGTTGTGGTCATCCCCCGGAAGCACAGTACTGTATGGCCCGATCAGGAATAGACATCTACCTCGGCTCCGGCCCGTACTCAACTCTGTGGAGTACAATGTATGTTGCAGACACACGTGGCGCATTGAATGTAGTTATATACCCTCTGACTACCTGGATGAGAAACTGATCCAGAAAAAGGACCACAGTGTCTTCCGCTCTTCAGAATCGCCCCGTCGCTCCGAGTTCTTTACCGCTGTATTTTGTTATTGAACAGGTTTGACTCGTCTTGGCTATTGATCCGCGCTAGTACTATTATATTCCACTAAAAGAATTGAGTCAATGACCGAGAGAATAGGCTCTTTTTATCGGCCCGCAATGAGCACTCAAACGGATAAAGAAATTTATTGCAGACAATCAAAAGAACTTACAAAACGTGTACGCCACAATTACAGCTCTACCCCCACGTCTTCAGTGTCTACATCCTGCACAACAACGACACCCCATCCTCCATAACGGATTCTACTCCTCTACGTAAATCCTGTGAATTCTCATTGCTATTTATTAGATACTTTTGCTATACTCATGGGATTCTAGCACTGTGATCTCGACCTTACTCCTAATACTCGTGGATCACAAACATTCTTCAATTAGGAGATACAACAAATATAAGACAGCCTCGTTGACATCTCAATCTTTCGCTCGTCTCCAAATTAATGAGTTTAACCTGTTCAGTAGATTAGTGCGGGTGCCGAATGGCCTGGTGTATACATGCGCCAGTGAGTGCGATATTATGGGGCCATGATCGGAGTCTGTCGCAGCAAGAGGGTGATGTGCAATGGCGGCGTCCAGTAAGCTAGAGGTCGTGGACGCAAAGTATCGGTCTTTGGATAAACTAGAGAGTGATAGGTCATACAATCGCAAATACAATAAATTTGGATGAGAAGAGAACACGACCTCCTCCTTGCCAAGGAGAGGACACGCGCTGTGCCCGAGTTACTGCAACCAAAAGCTGGTTCCTGAGCCAGATGGAGCTGTATGAGCGAAGAGGGACGTGGTGCGTCTGTGTTAGTCGCCTTAATTCCGGCCTCCCGGGCAGCCTTATTGACCTCACACCCAACCCGGGGGCACTGGGTGTAAAGATGTGGTTGGTAAAGACACACAAGGAGAAGAGGGCGAGAAGTAGTCGCGCGAACGTTTAGAAGATTAGTTCGGATCGTAAATATAGGAGGAGAACGCGCGGAGAGTTCGGTGTAAGAACGTTGGAATAGATCACAGGTAGAAGCCGCAGATGTAAAGAAAAGTGGATGCAAAGTCAGAAAGAGACCTCGCCATAAAGTGCTACTTCTGAGGACAGGAATGGCAGAAGTGCTGTTATGGTAGAGCAGTTAGCCCAAGTAATCCCAACTTAGGGGGAGTGAAACAAGGGGCGGCAGCCAAGCCAGAGTCGCAGTCGTAGAGTAGTCTTTACCAGACGAGTTATGGGCGAGTGGGAGACGAGTTGCGCTCTGAGTTGCTCTCCGCCCGGTATAGATTTTCTTCTTCACACGAGTGTTCACGTATCTAGCGCCTGCTCTGAAGGGATGTCGGTATACGCCTAGAAAGTAATGAATTGGATAAACAGCTCCCAATTGGAGCGTATGCAGATGACCCATTGCTGGCTATGGTCAAGAATGGGCTCTCGCTTGCACTTCCGAGAAAGGTGAGAGATGGGAAAGAACTGAGTGAAGCGAAAACGTAGCCGCAGAACGCTGGGGCTAAACCGAATTGTGGGGTACTGGAGTGTAGGCATGAAGGGATGTGGACCCAGAGTGGTCGCGCATTTCACAATCACAAGCTACCCAATGTTCCCAGAGAAATACGACCCGCATGATGAGATTCACTGGAAGAGAGCTTCTCGCAGGAAGTGCATGACCTAATGGCCAAGTGGTGTGGCATCGAATGGCCCTTGATGTGGTGGAAGAATGTGCGCCGGATGTGGCGTAAGCCGCCGGAGGTACAGGATTCTCAAAAAAGAGGAGACAATACCTTTCTCAGAAAGCCATTCCTATACCGCGGCATTTCGCAATGAAGAAACAGAACTATCATGGAGTGGCACCCATCCACATTTCGATGTGACAGTACTGAACTTAGCCAAAGCGAAGAGGTTTCTGAAAGCTCTCACAGTGATGAAAAATATAAGGAGAGCATTAAGCGAATGTCGTCAGGTGCTCACTTAAACGTCAACGAAACCCGACATAAATAATCAAGTTGGAGAGTTCGTTTGAATGAGCAGAACGATGTATCTGCGAGAGGCAATTGAGGTGGAAAGCTGCGTGGTGTCATCACCATACTTTGTGAGTAGGGAAAACTTCCGTCCGCTAAGGAAGCATTGTCGAGAAGTTTCGATACCAACGCTAACGAAATCTCTAGGTTGATTGGACATTACCCTAGTGACTTGGACCCCCCAGGTTTGTCATTCCCCTCCTGCGGACCTACGAAGGCATTCTCCACGTCCTGCAACACTTCCCTCTTCAATCCCTGAAAACCCATTCCTCGTAACATTTACCGCCTAGTCATCATAGAGCGAGGACAAGATTATATTGTTCTCTCAAGTAGGCACCCCGTTCATGATTAATAATATCTAACTTCACTCACAATGACTACTTTTCCTTCAAAATGGGAATTGCGTGGCGATTGGGGGGGCGGATATACTCTATATTTGACGAAGAACCTTGATTCAACTAATAAACGCATATGTACACCAAAGTGAGTGTATATGTTTGCAAGAACTCCGACTATGTCATCGTGATACTTCCTGGAGCAACCATTCTGTAATTATAATATATCGGCCGGGTTAACTTCTATGAGAAAGAAAATGATATAGTGATAGGTGACAGTATGATTATGCGGGCCGGTAGGATGCTAGGGAGGAGCTGATCGTAGGTGTCAACTAATATCTGATTCTCGCCTATCGCCCAGTACCCGATACCATCCGAACACGAGTAAACGTCATGGCGCTTGTGGAGAAAGTAGCTGCAGGCGAGCTAATGATGTCAACGAAATGTTTCCCACTTATCCATTTCCGACTCTGACTTAATTTACAATCATGAGCTTTGGCTCCAAGTAGTGATATTTTCTAAGTCGACATTATGCAAGAATCTTTTAAACAGCTATTCCCTTGCTGCCGCGTTGTTGTAGAAGATGAGAAATGAGAGAATATACTAGTGGTGGACGATTCAACATCCGCCACCCCTATGGGGTGTACTCTGTTAACTTCATCTAGGTCACAAGATGAGCTTAATAGATCTTCCGAACCCCCTTGTACCCTGGGAGTATGCGGGACTTACATCATGACTCCGCATCTATGAAATAGCGTTTAGTATACACACACTTTCTTCTTATGTAAGTCGACGATTTCCTTTTGCTCCCTTATTCTTCTTTATGGATCGAATTTACCTGTGTTCCGCTTTTGGATATTTGAATTCGCAGCGTATGGTCTAGTTACCGCAAATATTAGCATAAACGACGCTTCGCTTTCCATAAGCCCTAATGCTTAAAAACTCCAACGCAGCTGGCGTTATTATCGGAGAGCGGAAGAGTGGGAATAGAATTGGGCTCCTTATGTGTTGATTCAGGCCGACGCATAATCCCTCGTATCTCACTTTGTGAATTAAACGATTTTCCGACTGTTGAGTGGATGAACCTTTCGCTTCTTTATCCAGAATGAAGTGTCATGCTCGGCAGGCGAAGCTTGCAATTCCACTAGTCTTCCTCAGACGAGGCGGTCTGGGGGCAACCTCACTGGGTTGTCCCAATGTGTGCGCACAAAAGACCAACCGTAGAGAAGAAGATGAGATGACCTTCTCAGGCAATGACCCTAAATAGGACCGCGTGGGAACTTTACGCCCAACATGATTATTTTTAAAGCTCCGGCCAGCGAGATCTTAGGGGTGAGGCGAATTAATCGTTATCATAAACGGACGAGGTATGACAAGATATTTTTCGAACTTACAGTATCGGAACTGTTGAACTCCACAATTCCCCTTCCCTTAGTGTGGAAAGTTGCACAAAGTTAGCACAGAAAATCATACTCGTCGCTCCAATGACTCTTCACCCACAGTCCTCCGTTATCGAAGGCCTGAAAATAAGCTGATTACCGGGAATTATTTTCCAGAGACTCTGATTTACTTTCCGGCGGGGGTTAAGCGGAAATGCAGAGTAGGTTGAATAGTCTGTTGCTAGCCATTACGAGTTTCATTCGCCTACACTAGAAGACTTTTCATAAAAAACTTGAGAACTGACACAGGCTAAGTTCTTACCAGACTTTTCAACAGTGCGAAAGGAGAAGATCATACCTACAAAACCGTCTAATTGTTACACTTGCAAGCAGTATCAAACGGCATTGCAAATAGCAAAGGCGGGTCCCTTGGTGCCAATCATGAAATTCTTACCATTCATGCTTCGTCAATTCCAAGATGACCTTCGGGACGTCCAGTCCTATTAGTGTTGGGCTGGATTATTAGGGATAAACGAGAATGCTGGATCGAATCTTCTTTTGCCATCTAATTGTGGTACTAGATCGAGGCTTTTGTTAATTGCCGTTATCCCCAAGACCTGGAAAAGAATCCGAGCTGGCAGGGGACAGAGCTAAAGGACACGCACATTTCGACGGGAGCCTGTCACTCTTAAATTAATGAGAGATGCGGGAGAAATAATGAATGGTTTTCTGGTACCGCTTGACTCCCTGGCTGTTGAGTATGAAGCTCTTCAAAGCTTTCATCAAATGATAACTCAAGATTGGGTTTCGCAAAATCCGCTCGACTAGGGCGGGGAGACCCACTTTGGGGATAGATAAAACTGTAAGTACCTTTGACATCCGAAGGATAGCACTTCGTCATATAGTGGGATGGTTCTTGTGTCTTTTTTGAGCCTTTGAAAAAGAGGCTTAACCGGACACAACGTGTAGAACTGGGGATTCTCCTTAAATCTCCATTCGCGATTGGTATTCGCGCGGACATGACTTCCCCTGCTTTTATCAATATGCCTTTTAGTCTACACGAGATCTATCCAGGGTATCGGTCGCTGTTCTATCTGTGTCAACGACACACTATTACTAACCGAAGGGTAAGGCAGGGATCCGATCGGAAGGCGATGGCCCGGTCAAACGGTAGTGTTTTTAAGGGGAGAAGACGAGGCTACTAACTATTGCTCTTGGATTTAATGATATTAGTTTACCTCGATCCCTCCAGGGCGGAGGCTGCTTCGTTACATGTTCTCTGCTGATATGGTACGGGACTCCCAGTAAGCATAGATATACATTAAGCACGGCCGGGGATGCCGAGGCTCGCCCTTTCTCGACGGCAACTTTCGAAACAAATCAGAATGATGATAAAAGCAAAAGGGCTTAAATTTGAAAGGTACTTCCTCCCTAGTTGCGGGCAATACTCCACTATGGCTTACCATTTTTCTCCCACCAGAAAATACCTCAGCAGTGCTTGTTTTAAGAAAAGATATAAAAAAGGGGAGAATCTTAAAGGAACTTGCCGACCTTCTGTCCAGCAGAACCGAACTGTTATGATGGGTTCTGCCCGATTCGTGTAACTTCATCAAAGGTCATAATAATTTCTAGGGCTCTATACCTAGGATGGACCGACTTAATCATTATATGCACCGCATATGAAAGAACACGCAAACAACTTCATCCGCACCCTTGACCTTGTTTACTGTCATGCTCGCCCTTCAAAATCTTTGGTGGTGGGACTGATCGGCAGAAATCGCCTTTTACGTCTTAGCGTTAGTCCCTAATCCGATAACGAAACTGGATTAATTGGGCCTGTGCAAGTTATGAGAATGTGTACGGCACCTCCAACAACACTACTTACACCTGTAGGAATCCCATCCAAACGAAGTCGATCGCAGTAGTACTCATTCTACTGGAGACGCTTTTTCGAGCGTCCCCCCAGAGGTGAGCCTTGAAGTTGAAGATCCAGAATGTGATGCCACTGACTCATCTTCGAAGAGAAAAGATCAATCATGATTGTTACAATTAATAATTTCTTCCGTGTTTTCAATACCCGAGATACTTGCGTCTGCATCTGACCACTCAGCATTCTGCAGGAGGTTACCCGAGATGGACTCTTGTATTACTGGGCCCATTAATGGCAAAAGAGCGCCTTGCCATTAACGATCCTATGATAAATATCTCGACATCATACATCACCTTTGATCAAAGTAGTGCTGCCTTTCTCTTTTGTAGAACGAAGGCTACACCACTCTTCATAGATTCCCTCTCCTTTGACTCATTTGCATGCTCTGGACATCTCTTACGTCCCAAATGCTAAGCCATCACTGCTGCCGTCTGTTAAAAAGTAATGGTCCGATTTCATGTTCCCACCCGCAGGTTCACCGAATAAATTTACTTCCCCAGTGTTTACTTGCGGCTTCTAAAATAGGGACAAGTGTGGGCGCTTCTAGCTGTCGTTTCCTGACCGGCAAACCTCATCCATACCCTCCGTCCCTTATGATTCAATTTTTACAAGCAGAGTAAAACGGCTATGAAATATTGCCCTTTCTCGATGTTCATAATCCTGTAGCAAAGGGCGACTCATAATAGTCGATTTATTCAGATTCGCTTAGCGGCGCTACCAGAAGTCGCTTAAAACCTCTTAATTCTATTGAAAACGACAGATGTTATCAGTCATGTATCAACATATATTATCTTTCGACTTTCCCGAAACCGCCGTGAAGAAGACAAAATTATTTTTACTGTATGGGAACTCCTCTCATAGGTAGTAGAAATGAGAGTGAAGCTAATGGGCTCGAAAACTGGGAAATCGCCGCGTGAACGACGGAGGAAGAGCCAAAAAAGCCGCTCTGCCGTCTTACCGAAGATAGAGTGGGCGTAGTTTCCAGGATACCTCGCCGCGATGCATTCGACGAGGTCCGCCTAAGCCCGTATACAAGTCTGATACTTCGGCCGGGCTGCTCTACCGACGGGGGGCTTGGTGCACTAGAATCTGTGTTGGCTAAGTGACGATGGTAGGAAGGGGACGAGTTGATCGGGGGGGAGAGAGATACTCAGCCGAATTATAAAGTGACCGTATACAAATCGGTGAGGTGGATCTGGGTTCTCTCTCACAGAGACGAAGGTCTGGCATGACACATGAGGTGATACTTGCACGCCTCCGTAATGTGGCGCCACACTAATATCCACTCACAAGTTCATGTCATACATTGTACAGCGAGCACCCCCTGCCCTCCCAAATTTGCCCAAAAGGATCTATGGCCGTCGCCACATGTCCCGCCCAATCTGTTTCATCTATCTTCATTGATTGTTCCATCTGGACCCTTATTCGCTGTCGTTATTTTTCCTACTTTACGGTCATAACACCTTCTTCAAAAGTGTATCCCATATCTTATCTGAATCCTTCCACTTTTAGCAGTAACACTATTTTCTTGTATCTGCAAGAAGTGAATATTCTTTATAGCATTTGATTTTATTATGTAATCTTAAGACTATTACCAATGCAAGGATAAAATTTTATTTAGTTTTTATCTTATTTTGACTGACTGAATATTCATTTCACCAATCAATCTTTCTTTGAACATTTTGAAACAGTATATATTGACAGGGCCCTCCCATGGTGCTGATTTTTCAACCCAGTGTGGCCGTTTCATTGTGAGCCGTGGTGGGTCCTGTACACTAACTCAAAAAACATATATATTTATATATATTATATATATTATAATATAATATATTATATATATATATAGTTATTATATATATATATAAGTCTGAGAGCCATAGTCAAAACCTGTTCTAAAGCAAACCTTGCATACATGATGAAGATAAAGAAGTGTTTAACACTTCTGCCCAAATTATTTATTAGACATACATAGACTCAAATTTAATTAACAAATATACTGTACTGAAATTGTACATATATTATTCATTATATATATAATAAATATAATATATATATATATATATATATATATATATATATATATATATATATACTAATATATAAACTCTAAAGAATATATATATATATATATATAGATATATATATAATATATATATATATAAGAATATATATATATATATATATATATATATAATATATATATATATATATTATATAATATAATATAATAATATATATATATATATATACAATATATATATATATATATATATTATATATATATATATATATTATTTATATATATTATATATATATATATATATATATATATATATATATATATATATATATATATACTATTATATATATATATATATATATATATATATATATATATATATTATATATATATAATTATATATATATATAAAAATATATATATATAATATATATATTATATATATATATATATATATATTATATTATATATATATTATAATTATTAGTATTGATCAAAATCAAATTATAAGTGAATAATGTGTCAATTAGTGATAAAATATATTTCATAACCCGACTAACCCGTTATGTGCGAAAGCCTATAAGTACCACGTATGAATGTAGTAGATATCCCGGGTGACTAAATAACTATACCACGGATAAATACTAGGGTGGTAGATGATAGAAGTACCGTCGCGAGGTAGTGACCTCATAGTTGTCTGGCACTGAAGGTGTTCTTCGGTGTAGAGGTGTGATTGTGAAAAAGAGGTTTGTGAAAGACCTTAGAGCCGCAAGGAGTAGCGAGAGAAAGGACAGAATAAAAAATGATTTTAATAAAATAACTCTGTATATGTTGCGCAAGAGTTATGAGATTGCGGTCTGTACTTATGAGGTGAAATAAATAATAGTGGCCCCATATGTTGTGGATTCCCGCGGTTAAATCTGTGACAACTGAATGTCCATTTAGATTATTCTCATCCTAATGTAGGTTACGGATTTGAGATAATTTGCAATGATGTTTACGTGAAGGAACACGCTCCTCTGTTCTGATTATCAGGGAGATATTCCTGTGTGGCGTGTGCTGTGTGTGATTTGTAATGTTTTCTCTTGAATGATTTTGTGGCTGGCCCTTGAGGAAGTCTAGGGGCCACTGTATCTGTCTGTGTGGGATCTAAACCTGCATTAGTGAAGCGCAGTTGATTGGGGTGTCATGGTTTCCCGATAGCTAGAGGAAACGCCATTTAATGTAAAGTAGTCAACTTGATTCTGTTGAATTGATCTTGATCAAAAAAAAGGCAAAAGGAATGGAAAATACGAGTGCGGACATGGTAGGGAGTGCGTTATTGGTAGGGTGGGGTTAGTAGAGTGAAAGGATAATTAGTTGTTTTAAGAGAGGGGAGAATTGAGGTGTGGTTGGTGGAGGGTGCAATTTTTCCAAATCACTTGTCATGGAATCGTGAAGAGAATAAATTGTCCTCAGAAAATGTAGAATAATTAAGACAAAAGATTTGATAGTGGTAGTGGTAATGCTAATGATGGTAAAAATAAAGGAGAGTGTGTGATGGGTTCATTTAGCCAAAAGGTGACGTCATCCAATATAGTAAATTCTTGAGTGCAGCGCAGAGCCGTGAGTTTTAAGACAAGGAAGTTGTTGTATGGACAATAGAAGAGATATGAGTAAGCAGAAGGAGATAATAAGTAAGTAGCGACTAGAGAAAAGAGAGATTATAAATAATCAAATAAGTAATGATAGATAAAGACTGTAAAATAGGTTTTGTAATAAATAAAGAAAAAATTTAAAAGAATTTTTAAAGTTTATGTAGGAAAATTATTTAGACATCTTGTTGGTTTTAATATATAATGTACTACATTAATATAGTACTATATTATTCAAAACAGTATTGTGCGAGCATGAAAAATAGGATTTATAGAGATTGTAAAGGTGGTTAGAGAGGAATAGATTAATTAAGAATCATCAATGATGATTATTTTTGAGATGATTATTTCATAATGTAGTCTGAAATTTTTGCTGACGATATAATTAAATAAGTATAAAGTAAACTTATATGGGATAAACCCTCAAGGTGAGTTTGGTGACGGGATATTAGTTAATAACCGAAGGAAGTTGGTGAGCTCGGAGTCCCGGAGCTGGGGGTGGATGGAAAGTGTAATTGCGAGATACGGCCGTTGGAGAAGCTCATGAGAGAGTGAGCAGTAGAGAGTAATAGCTTAGAAGTATCGGGAGTGAATATTAGGTATATATATAGTGAGTGAGGAATAGGTAAATACCTGTAACAAATTCATATATAAGTGAGTGCCACGAAATCCGAAGGGAGCGGTGACGTAGCCTCTAGGTGGAGATGGGCGAGGGTAGGAGTGGGTATGTTAGTAAGATTGTGGTGAGGTGATGGCCTAGGACAGAAGGTAACGCAGCAGGCGGACTTGGGGAAGGACACTGGCCAGGGTGGGGAGGAGACAACAATTAATAGATGATAGATCGTAGTCAGGACCGGGGGGTCTTTACGGAAAAGCGACGACGCAAGGATGCTCCGGATCAGATCAAGGCTTACAATGAAATTGAATTATGTAGAAGCGAGGAAATAATTACAGGCAGAGATCTAGAATAAGCAAATCGTGCTGAGATGTAACAGTATAATAATACTAATGTTAAGGGCCTTAGTTATAATTAACAACAAACGAAGGATAAAGTTCGGGGGCTGGGTATATGAGTTAAACTATTTTAATATTTTAAGCGGGGTTATTTAAAGCGAATAGCGACAGGAGGTTGTTAAGCGAGTCTTGAGGGATAGGGAGTATGAACAGTACTCTACAGGTAAGACAATTATAGGGCTTAGAATTTCTTGCATGAGTTTTCACATACGAAATCGTGTAGATGGGATAGTAAACCCAATATCAAAAGGAATGATTTCCCACAGGATAAAAGGCTGGGACAGAGCGGTGAGTGTGAAAAATTGACAAATATGAATTATTCAGACGTAACAGAGATTGAACAATATGGACAGATAGCATCGAATAAACTTTTATTACAGAATTGGTAAGCGTTTTTAAAAAGTGTTGGATCGGACAAAAAAGAGTACAGCAATAGTGGTTTACTCAAAATTTGACGGGATCATAAGAAGCCAAGCAGTTCAACTGTATGGCTCGCTGTCACTGTTCAAGAGAAGGTTTGCGTAGGTATGAGCAAGGATTGTTTAAGCATTATGCATTGAAAAGTGAGGTAGGAGGGTTTGTCGGATTGTAATGCTATGAGGACGGGTAGTTGAAAAAAATTGGGTAGTAGAAAATTAAGACTAAGGGTATGGGTCTATTCGAGTCCGTGTCGAGTGCGGATTTCTTGATTGCGGCAGAAAAAGTTTGAGAGGGAATGACCCACTGGTGATGTTTTTGTGCGGGAGAACACCCCTTGTTGTTCATCTAACTTCTCACACATAGCTCGGCGATCGCGAGTAGAGACGAGCTGGTCGGTAACATAGGAGGCCTAGGGGCGATCTACAAGCCGGCACGATGGTCAGATTTAGTAGAATAAGAGAGATGAGCGGAGAGCACGAGTGGGAGAATAACCCCCTCTTTGTCGATGTGCCGGAAAGGGATGCCATAATATTTGAAAAAAGCGGAGACGAAAGTCTCCAAAGGTACAGGGAAGAAAATATGTGGTAAACTGGTGGGGGAGAGAACTTCATTTAGACAGTGAATTAGAAGGGCTTGCTGCTTTACGCTGAGTAGGTTGTATAATGAAGAATGGTAGTTTGCGCAGTATCGTGAACGAGAGTCGGGTGTTGAAGACTTGTAGATTACTTAAGTAAAAATTTACTGAGTTAAGACCGTTTCCCTTAACCTTGAGAGAAAGAGAAGCGTTCTACCGGGTGGTATCTTGGCGCTAGAATTACTCCGTGAGGAGAGCGAGAGACCTCCCCTGAAAATCCAGCGTTCCCACGAAGATTGTGCCTGGCCCTCACAAGTGTGATCGAATCAGCCAACCGGGTGGAGTCGCGTCTCTCGGCCTGTGTGACCGCAAAAATCGATTAACACTGTGAGTTTTCCCAGGTCCAACCCTAGGGGTATCATAACCCAGGTGTAGGCAACCGATCCACATGCCTATAAAGTCTATCTTGGAGACTGCATCAAGAGCCTTCGTAGTCCGTTCCATATATGACCCGCTCTGTTGCACATTACGAACACCACTAATAAAAAACTCTGAGAACGCCGGGTATAGTTTTAAAAATGCTTTCTAAAACCATAGGACCCTGACCGTACGAATAGAAATTTTGTGTAATGTTTACACACGCTTCCTCACAGTAGTGACGGACATCCCGAAGGCTGACCCATCGTTACAGCTCCTAACTTTTTGACATATAAGGATTGAAGGTCTGCGATATGACATCCCATGCCATTTAAGCCTACCAAACGGCATTTTCTTGCACTGTGGCTGCCATCTAAATCTGTTCGGGAGATCGTGGTTTATCGCGGCTCTCAAATGAAAGCTGCAGGAATTTCGACAAGAACTTCAGTCGCTAAATGGGTGTGCATACGCGAGGATGCGTAGAACTTATTTCTTCTTTAATGACTGAGGCGACTCGGTATTCGACCGGAACCCCATGAGACTTGGCGAGCGATGGACAAGACAACCTCTCCCTGGTCCTATCTGGGAAGCTCAACCAGGATGTCGCGCCCTGGGTCGTGAATCGCTTAGTTGGTGAGTGAACAGATTCTGCTAAATAACTGCGCCCCCTCCTTCGAAACGCTCGTTCAGCACTAAAGAGGAAGTGATTTGGTGGATGGCACGCACACTTCTTGCCTTTTACCAACTATAAACAAATCACCCCCTTTTTGATTACATGAAAGTTTTCCCCATACCTAAGATAATAAATCGCTCGGCTACCAGAGGGACAGATGAATTATCCAGAAAGTAGCTCTCCCCTCTCTGTTCCCTATGAGTTTATCGTTATATAACATATAGTCTACCCACAGATCTTTTCAACACTCTCTCAGTCTCTCAGTAGTGAACATCAACCGTAGTCCAAGCACTTCCCAACTCGGTGCGCTTTGATATTAAGGTTGTTTGTTTTTCACGTCAATGATGAGTTCCTTCTAGGTTTTTTCAGCTGAGTTGATGGAGTAGGAGGGGTCGAGACTGGTTGTGAGTCTTTCGAGAATCCAATTATCTTTCGACTCACGAAAGTTAAACTCTACTTCAAAGCTGCTCGTGCGGTCTGAAGTCGTAGTTGGATTTCAAGCTGTTCTACATAGACTTGTCTACCATGGAAACTCAACTTTTCACCACCGTCCTCCTAACTTATTGCGAGGAGTATACATAAAAACGCGAAAGTAGTGTGTGTTTATTCCTCCCAATGTTTGATCAAAGAACTCTTGACATCCTCACCCTCCTGCCCTCAATGCGTGAACACTTCATTAAGCTCCTCACCTTTTCTCGAGACGAGCAACAACATGCGCACCAAAATAGTTTATAACTACGTAAGACCTAATCTCACTGTCTACGTGCATGCGAAAGTGTGTATTTCTCGCTACGAGAAGTGCCCACCTCGGTAATTTCTCCTATTACTCGAGTTCCTATCTCCATATTTAGACTCTCTCTCCTGAGTCGACTAAGAGAGAAAAGGTAATTCCGCGACTGTCGTGCTTATATTCTATAAAGCCTTACAGAACAAGTGTGAGCGGCGGTGTGAATGCACACATATCTGCTCTAAGAGCAGATATCTCTCGGACCACGAATGCGCCTGACAGGTGTAGTCTGATGATACGTCTGCAGGAGCCCAGCAGGGAACGATAAATAGAATCGTCCAACAACGTTTGGATGCCGCCGGGTCACAACAGCGCCCTGTGGCGTAAAGAGCCGTGCGACGTAAGTGAGTCGTATCACTGATGCGATCCGCTAAAAACAACAGAGTAAGATGGTGACTTTCAGTTTCTTCCCGCACCAGAAACTTACCATTCGAATCTCAACCTTTTCTGCAATTAGAGAACCACGTACGGCAACGATTATATGTACCAGGCCCTTTATAAGTTTTTATCCAATTTATTCAATATCGAGGAGAAGTGTCCCAAAGCAAAAATCTGAGAACAGATCCAACCCTACATGAATTTAGTAGAACCTTACAGACGATGCCGAAGCACAAGAAAGATCCTTTCTTTAAATAGTAAACGGTAAGTACATGCAGAGTGATACCATATCAAGTTTGACTGCTTCTTTTAAGCCGTCAAATTTGATAATAGTTATACACCATAGTATAATTATTGATCCTGATTACACATACCTTTTTTAAAAACTATTAATTTGATAAGTATATTTATTCGATATTCGTCCAAGGTTTCAATTCTTTGTTATAGATATTATGATCCGTTTGAGTTAATATGATATATTGCAATTTTAAGATATAGTTAGTCGCCTATTTTAGATTATAGTTATTTTTGAATTATTATGTATATATAATAGATGATGACGAATTTTAGTATAATAGATTTCGAGAGAAATAAACTAAGTTAGTATCATAATAATTAATTAAAGATATAGTTAGTAATAGTAAATTCTGTACTCGGCTTCGTGTTATCTAGAGGTATTGTTTTCTAAAGCAACTTTGACTTCGTATTTGGTCATTTACTATGGTTTAGTAAATATTAGATATATAATAAAACTCAATTAACTACGTTTTAAAAGTATTTAATAATTGTAGAATGTAGTGTTATTATGAAATTAAGAATATATATTTTAATAATTTACATTAAGTTAACTTTAGTTAATATTTAATTAATAATCAAATATAGGGTAGATAGGTTGTCATCCGATGGTAAATAATAGATAAATAAGATATATTTAAAGACCTTTGTTATACATCTTAGAAATAGTGTTGACTTTATGTATAAGGATATTCTTGAATTACTATTAATTGATAATTTTATGGCCTGATTGAGTGAAACTGTGATTCAACAGAGACACAGATAGTGAGTTAGATAGGTCTGAACGTCTCTTAATAGGTTTCTCACAATTAGCTAATCTCATAGTAAATGAGTCCTACTTACTCGTAGAGGTAAAATTGTTTAAGCTGTATTGCGTTTATTAGTCAATCCGTCCAAAAGTACGTGGTGATTATGAGAACGCCGCTTGGTAAAGCAGGTTTATAGTACTGACGTCCTAATACAGGATAAAGCATATGAACGCTATTAGTCACTCTCAAAAGATATACTTACTCATATAATGTTATTAGAATTGATAAGTGAACCCCGTTACACTCCTACCTGATATAAGTATGATATATATATTAATATATACATTTATTATATCCCGTGAGTAGTATATTATTATAACTAAATAAAAATGGTTAGATGTATGCTACAATCCAGTACATGAATCTAGTCAAACCTTATAACTATATTAATATTACTTAATACCTGATAGTAAGGAGATGTGATTAATGTAATGAATTTGGGCGTAATTGTTTTGTGAGAAAAGAGATGCTGGCATTTTGGTAGAGACAAATTGATCAAATTTATCTCCACTTACGGTACTGCATGGTACATATGGAAGAGTGCCTACATCGAAAATATAACAGCTTAATACTACATTGGAAACCACCAGAAACCTATCTAACACTCTTTGTTCTCATTCACTCTGATCATTTACATTTGTCCTCTTCGCCCGTGCATATAATAACTTAATGCTTATTCCAATCAACATGATATGAGGGACTCTTAAACATTAACTATCCCACATTTACGTGTGGGTCGTCTTATGTCAGGCAGATTATTCAAAATGAGTTGTTTTCTCTCAACTAATTGATATTTTATTTCTCAAATCCTAGATAAGTTTGCGACTCCTGGAGCACTAGTATCTAATTATTTGTTGACTAAGTTAACAAGAGCTTATCTCTGCCTTTTCTCGAACGGCCCTTACGCTGGTTAGATTACTAATCATAAAATGCGCGCGGGGTACCTTCCTAGTGCACCATGCGGAATCGTGTATTATTTTATTAGATTTTATTAATATCACAATTTGTATTCAAAAATGTTACTAATTTTTCTTACATGCATAGATGTGCTCTCTATCCGCTTAAAGTATATTAGTTATTTCATCTCATTATGAATGTAACATATTATAAAAAGCCTGTTCGCACATTCGTTGGTAAATTTTATAATCTATTACAGACATACATAAATATTATTTTCATATCAACAGATTAATATTATCTGTCACAGTGACTTATTGATTAATTATATTTAATTATTTGTTTCTTTTTTTATATGCTTCTTCATTATATATATATTTACACTTGCTACAGACATGTTTCTAGAATGACGAGACTAAATTATCTTACGTACTTACACTTATAATTAAGATACATATCGACAATCCATTGGTCTTACACGAGTATTATTATCTTTCATGTCTGTCCTAAGCACCACTCCGTTAATTTAACGTCTCAGCGGGACTCCATGCCAAGCTCATACTTGACTTTCCCAGTGTTTGAGATGTACTGCTCTAAGGGGCTGTAAGGTCTCAAAAAGCGATAAAACAAATCCCCGTGTGTGCTGGCGCTCCAACACTGTGGTTGCATCATGTGAGTTACCACAATGGTGTTCCGAAAGTGGTGAACGTATGCGACCCTGGAGGTAAAGTAATAAGGAGCATATATCTCACATGTGCGGTCTCGGCCTGGGGTAAGACGGAAAATAAACTCCCCCATGATAGAGTGTAGTGCAAAAAAAGGATGCTTCAGAGTGCAACTGCAAAACAAGTGCGTTCTTGAGGGGATAAAGCTCCATCTAATATAAGTGTAGTGCTTAGTACGTAGTCTTTTGCTGTGCTAGAAATATGCGTCGCATAAGGCATGGCTGGCAAGTTGGGGGTGTTTTGAGATAGGGGGAAGATGAGGTGCCAAGACGTACTCGAATCCCTTTATCAGCTTCTCATGCAGATTCTCTTCCTCGTATGCCTATACTCCCAACTTCCATAGTCTGTGGCTCATAGAGCATCAATATGCCCGCAGGTTGCTGATATATAGTATAGGGGATGAACACACCACGCTCACTAAACAACATGAAGCTGGCCAAGAGCGATGCCTCCATTAGTGCCTGCTTATTGTCTGTGGAATTTTAGCCGTATGTATCTGTGTCTTTATAGATAGGTGGGATGTTGAAACATACGTTTGTCCAGAGAAGAAGGAGATGTGTTTATATGAAAGCTATGTTTAGGTAAAACGATACATAGCGCGATTGAGAAGAATGCTGGCATGTCTTGGAAAAAGGTAGAATTCGATTGTGTGGATCTATTGCTTTATAACTGTTATGGTCGTGAATGGCGCCTCAATTGCAATCGATCATCTGATCTCAAGAAGCTCTTGTGTTTGGAGGTTAGGATAATTTAGTGAGTGTAACCTATATCGAGGTTCGTCGGAAGCGGGCCCGGAATGGAGCGCATAAAATACATAAAATATTTTAGACCATTTAATGACTTTAGGTAACACCACAGGGATGTGCCATCCCCGAACAGCTCGAAGGCCACTAAGTGGCACATTCTTTAAATCAGTGTTATATGTTGATACGGATGAACAATGTGTGTCTTGCAAGAGAATTCTTTCGTGAGAGTGAAATAGTGGGGCGGACGAGCTAGGCCTTGTGAGATGCGACCTCTTACATGACTCTGACCGAGGCCGGCTAGAGATGGAATACCATTAAGGTATTCTTCAGTTGTAATCACGACATAGGTCGAGGTGAGGTAATGAAAGAAATTCGAATTAACTCTCGTGTGCTGTAATGCTTTTTTCCCTTAGATAGAGCATTCAAGATGAACTAAAGTCCTCCACACTAATTTTGTCTCTCAACGGATGTTTGATTGAACAAATTGGCGATACTTCGATGGATGCAGGTATATGTTCCCATTTCTGCTGGTCAGATGTGGGAATTGAATTTCTGGTGTGGGGTTCTGCGAGGTTGTTTTTAGTCAACGCAATAGTAACCCTGTGTGTGGCCATTCTAGATGCCAAAATTAACGACGCTATGA
Organism: Trachelipus rathkii; assembly: GCA_015478945.1. Taxonomy (NCBI): domain Eukaryota; kingdom Metazoa; phylum Arthropoda; class Malacostraca; order Isopoda; family Trachelipodidae; genus Trachelipus; species Trachelipus rathkii. The sequence continues at coordinate 12,061 of JABUQX010086341.1, read as the reverse complement.
CCGCCACTGAAGATTAGCTCCCTGGCTCCCCACTCTGTCACTTTGTTATTGAAATGTTTTAATTTGACTTTTACCAACCAAATACACCTTACCACAACTTCTACTTTCTAAACGCTATTCTCGGCCTTATTTGAATTTGTATATTTAGTTGAGGTGAAGATATAATAACCCCCAAAGTGAACTCTCCTCTCATATGCGCCTCATTATAAAGTGATTAGAAGCTTCTTTTCATCGTAATTTAGATTGACAGATCAAATTAATAGTCTGTTAATTTTCTACTTATTGAACTGAAAGTTATGTGTTCTAAGTAGTATTTACGCGAAAATATTACATCTTGCAGGTTTACGTTATATTCTAGAAATATAGAGAAGCAAAAAAAGTAGGTGTATTACGTTACATCAGTTGAGTTATATCACTTTATATTATTTATTGATTCAACGGACTACTAACATGTGTTGTGAATAAGACTACTCAAATAACTCATTAATTAATAGAGTATTCATTTGATCTGAATAGGATGTCTAATCTAAAATATTATTACTAATAATATTAATATTATATGACTATACTAGGGCTGTATAATTAACTAAGTATTACTATATAATATATAGTTAAATATATATAGTTAATATATACTGTATAGTATATATATATATTTCATCATATAGATACCTAACTATACTATTTTCATTATAATTAGGTGATAATGAGGTATCTCTATTATGGAGTAATATAGGACTAGGATAATAGTAGTGATATGACATGAATATAAATAGTGAGTACTCAATATAATATATAGTATATATATATAGTAGTTATAATTTAATTAATTAATATATATATATATTATATATATATAGTTATATATAATAAGTTTTATATAATATAGATCATACTTCTTATATTGCTATGTTCTTCACATTTCATAATACTCAAGATATAGTAAAGTTATACGTAATTAGGAGACTCATTTAAATTTACTTATGGTTTAGAATAATTACAGTAAAAACTTATAATTGTTCCAATCAAATTTAATATCTCCTTACATACTCAAAATAACATAATTTAAAGATTTTCTAAGTCACTTAGCTTTTACTCATGATAAGATCATTTGTATGTAGCTCACAATCCGTCTAGCTTAACTTTCTAGATACCCAGTACGAGTATAATCTTTATCGCATTCTTCCCCTCAATCAGTCCTCTTCAATTATTCGAATATCAATCTTTCAAATCTCCAAAAAAACGAGAGTCTCCCCTTATATTAGCTATCCCTACATAACATTCAACTAAAATACATGACAGATAAATTATACGAGAATCCCATATTTACATTGGCTACTAGTTTTCCTCTTTTAGTACTTCTCATTATATGACCGCATATAGGGATAGTGATAAAGAATAGATACTACTCTAATTCTTGCCTTAGTTCTACCTAAATCTTTATAATAGAGTAAAGATAAAAACTATAATGCCCTCTACTATAATACTCTTATTGGCTATAATATCTAGTGCCAAAAATCCAGAGATAAGTTACTTTAATATCTATAATGTCTAGTCAAGTATCACTATAGTCATCGGACTCAAATGACCATTATTGAATAATTACCTCTACCAATTACTTCACTTTTTAAGATTTAATTCAACCCATGCTCAATTTAAAGATTTCTCACGTTTTACCAACTACATATTCCTTCATACTGAACTTAATTACGCTCGATCCCCATAAATATATAACGACCTAGTACTGACTACTTGAGAGCGATTCTTGTACATACTCAACCTCACAAGTACACTATACACCTCTGCTCTCGCCCCAGTTATGCTAGATTTTTGAAACGTTTACCTCCACGCTATCTTATCTCTCTAACAATCTGTGTTACTTCTATCATCCTCGAGAAAAATACCAACTGGCGCTCTATTCATGATGACCTATATGACCCGTATCTCCTTGCTCTCTCGTCCTCTTGTGCCTCTTGTTACCTCCTTACTTCGAAACACCTTTTCCATCTGCACGTGGCACCCACCGCCACCAGCGGGGACATTGAAGGCTTCTCAGCCGTCTTATTTATCTTGGCCAACTAGGTCTGTTGGAAGTGCTACAGAATTTCATTTTCTCCTATTTTGCACTTGGCGGGGTTTAAGCTGATGAATAAATACTGAATCCGCTGTAATAAACTTTCAAGTAAATAATAAATAATACAGGACTTGTGTAATTGCTTATAGACACTTTATTTTATATCCTAGTCATTTATTCGGAATAATCTACATAAAATAATGAAATCCACCTATGCTACTTTTGGAAGATCTCATTTCATTCACTGCTTTAATGCTTAATTATTAAAGATCATTTCTCAAAATCATCGGAGCCTACAGTGTTAATAATAATATTTACTTTTACAGCCAGCTTGCCTACATCATATTCCTATTTCCATCACCTATTTAAATGACAATCTTACTTCTACTTCTTATATGGACATCATAGACCTTTCGTACTTGATGGACTAATAACGTATGTTACAAGGCTTTCTTAAATTTGGTGACTGGTCTCCAAGATTAATGTGAGTTACCGTATCAGGTTTATAGAGTCAATTAAGCTCGCATAAAAAACACTGGAAGGTCTATTAAAATATATTGTCGAGATTTTTTTCGATAAAGATATTAGATTATATTATATATATTTATATATTTACCTTCACTGATTAAGTAGTTATTTTATTTAGAGAATTCAGTATACTTATGCCTATCCTAGTAATATAATAAGTATTTTTAGATATAAAAATAGATGAAGGTGAATACATACTGAAGTTATTATCTCGATTATTCAGAATAATATATTAATTGGTACTACACTTTGTACGTTAGTATACTATACTTAATTATAATATATAATAAAACATTTTATGATAAGACAATACGATTAAGACTCGATAAATATAATCACTAGCTAATGATAGTCGTATTAATAATAAAATGAAGAACATTAGTTAAAAAGACTAACATTCATTTAACTAATCTTAATCCATTTTAAAACAAATATAATAGATTAAAACACCAACAATAATTTAGTATAATTATAAGATAATATAATATAATATTACATAATTATATTACATTCTTATATATTATATTATAAATAGTCTAATACCTCAACTTTAATAAATAATTTATTAATACTAATCATTATTAAGTAATATAAAGTCATTTACATAATTCATAATGAATATAATAAATAGTTAAATAATATAATAATGTAATAAGTAAAATACATATTAGAAAATAAAAATAAAATTAATCTATTGATTAAAATATAAAATTTAATTAACGCATTATCTGGGGGAGACAGATGAAAATTAAAATAATATGATAATATAATATGTCGGACAATAAATGAATAATACATAAAATAAATATATCTAAAGCTCAAATAAGAGATAAAAATAATGAATAAAAATGAATAATAATGCGTAATAATATACTCATCAGCACAGCAACACTCAACCAGACAAACAATATCTATTACAAAAACAACTCATAAATCAACAGACTAACAAACAAAAATCTCTTACTAACATCTAACATTCTCACTCAGTCTCAAAACAACAAGACACTGAAACTTTAACACCTATACAGACCTAGCTATAACCAAAAACGCTACACAACGCGCTAACGCGAATACTAATACAAACAAACCAAAAACAATTTACATATCAGAGACAACCAACATAGACAACTAGTCTAACAAAGCAACAAACCTAACAATCACCACTCAAAAAATAAATTAGAGCATTAAATTAAATAATAAGAATAAAAAATGAAGTAAATGAATCTCTATGGCAGAATGTATCCAGAGAACAGAGATATCACTTATCAGATGATATGTTATTAAAATCTTGATGGTTTTGATATGGGAATAATTTATACTCACTAAGAATAAATAATATATAAGAGTAAATAAAATAATAAATAATAATAAATAATATAATGAATTTGACAAACCTCAGAATAATTAAAGTAAAAAATATATAGAGATTAATAGTACTAACTAATAATTAACTGAATATGTAGGTCACTAATAAAGGGAGTCAGGTGAAAAATAAATGTAACTAATTGTAAGTAAAATAAATATTTAATCTATAAACTCAGTATTAAGTTACGAATAATTAATATCGTGTATTCGACAATATCAATAATAAGATTAATATTTATATAAATAATCATTATATTACAATAAGAAGTAAAAGAGAGAAAATAAATGAGAAGAAAGCTAGAAGAAAAGAAATAATATCTGCAATGATGGTAACAAAATTAATGTAAAAAAATAATTTAAAAACAACGTTGAAAAATAAAAATTTGACTCAATAATAATAATTAACAAATAGAATAAATAAATGAATAATATAGACTAAAGTGTGATAATATAAGCATGATCAGACATATAAATTATGTACCATAATTAATAATTGAAAAGCTAATCAATTAGATAAACAATCAAGTATATTATATAATAATACATAAGTAAAAAAGCAAATATTATTAATCTTAATCTCAAAAATATCAATGACATTAAAATGAAGAATGCAAAAACTAATATATGTTATATCATATTATAATAATAATAATTTATCATAATATTTTAACAATAATAATAATAGATAATAATATAATATAATAATTAATTAATAATAATAATTAATAATATATTAAATAATATAATTTATAATTAATAAGCAAGCGAGCTTTATAAACCAAGATGGCGATAAACGAATAAATTATGAGTTTTCGCCCAAACAGCTTTTAAAGAGTAGTAATAAATTCACGTTTAAAGAAATTAAATAAAATGATAGAGATAATACAGATAAATTGTGATGATAAATGGTATTGCCCGGCATGTAAATATATAATGCTTAGAGAGAAACATCATTTAAAATATAATAAAGTACATATATAATAGATAAGAAATGGACCTTATGACTGTGGAACTATAATGATATATTGCTATATGTCTCTCTATATTTTAACGTTTGGAAAGAAAATTTCCGTAGAAAGGAAAAATTGATAAAAGTTCTTAAGTGAATGGCTTGCAATAAATGGTGCCTAAAATTACTAGAATAACCTAAGAAATACAAAGAATTAAAATGTTGATGAGGGAGTAGATAGTAAAAAAACATAATAAAAATAATAAGGAAATAATTTTAATAATAATAAAACTAAAATGAATAATTGAACAAGATTTTAATAACTTTAACAGATGAATTAATTAAAAACTTCCTAATTATATAAATAATGTATATATAATTAATAATAATATAATAGGTTAATACCTGACCCCAAATAATAAATAAATAAATATAAGATTAATAAATAATTAATAATTATGAAAATTATATTCCAAATAAAACTATTTTAGTAAAATAAATTTATCAAAGTATGAATGATAAAACATATGAAAGAAATAAAATAAGAAAATGAAAAAAGTTACTTTTTTGTTATGTTATTTATTCTTGTTTATATACCATTTCCTCAAAAATACAGGTTCGTCATCTGATACCACACAACATTAATAGTTTAATGATAATATACTACATATCATATCTGTCAGATATATTTAGTATATATATAAGCGAGCTACTAAACAGGATACTTGAGGATAGCTACATCACTTCCTAAAATTTATATTTAGTAAATGATAAAGGGATAAGTAGAAGAATGTTAAAATGTGAGACCAAATAGTTCTTTTACTTGCCAAGAATCTTTTTAATTATAATAGAATATGTAGTGTGACTTTAATTGTTTTCATAAATTTTTAAGTGCCTAATAATATAGAAAATTATTTTTATCTAACCATAATCCTACTATAAGATATTCATTCTAACTTAAACTAGTAGGTATATTATTAAATACACTTTATGATTAAAATATACTATTCATTATATTTTCACTTCAAGCTTCAAAAGGTACGAATTTATAATTATTACTCTATTATAAGATTAACTTTCCTCAAAATATTATTTTCCATTTTAAAAAAACATTATAAATGTTTAATATATCTATCAGTGATATCATAATGAAAACTGTTGGTGATCAAACTTACAATTATCCTCAAATGAATACTCACTCTATCTCTATAACGGGTAATAAAAATAAGGAATATCCTACATACTATTATGATTTAATAGTTGTTACTACTAATCATATTATATTTTATTTCAGCAATTAAATTAATTATTATTTTTTAATCTCTTTTAAAGATCCAGAAATATATATGAATGTAACTTTGTATATAGAAGTGATATTATGTTAAATTTATTTAATATTTAATAGTTAATTATTTATATGTACATTGATATTTGTAGAGTTTTATGGTATAAGTATATTTTTTAATAATGATAATATTAAGTATAATAGTTATCAATAAATAATAAATATATTGAATATTATATTCATAAGATGATTAAATTATTGAAGTAAATTGTGTAAATCTCAATTAACGAAGATCATATATTATTATAGTGCTTGGGATTGTATGACTAATATATCATTATTAGAGTATTTCTTAGGTTACATTTTACTTAAAAAAAAAATTCACTTCTGTAGGAAGAGATTACAAAGAATTACGGATGACTAAATGCTAGTATAGAAATGGTAGACTGACTGCTAATTTTATAAAATATATAATATATATAATTATAATATATATATATATTAATATTTATATGATAAATGGTGAATATTTTAAATAATTATATTATTCACAATGTTGTGTTAAATCTGTACTGTTTTTCTTGAACGTAATGTCCAATTAATTTTGTGAGGTACTATAAACTTTAAGTAATAATAAACCTGTTTCACAATTCTTTAATAATTATCGATACAACTTCTTAATTCAGCTAACTTACTTAGCTGTATATAGGTGAGCTTGGTATTAGTACTTGCGTATGCATGAAGAATAGAACTGTTTAATTTTTGTAAGCTCTCATGATTTAGGATCCATAATAGTGCGGGAAGGATTTTGATGAAGAGCGATACGTATAATACCTTTGCCCTCAATAGAACAATTTTGTGACGGCAGGTATAGACCAAAATACGTTGCTTTAAATTTAGACTAATTCTATGTATATTTTTCTATTTTTATAATGTTATTCTTTTTTTTTCATTATCAAAGAGATACTGTAATAGTATATTATATTATAATAATTATATATATTAATAATATATATTATATATTACTATATAATATATATCATTATATATATAATATTAAGTATATATATATAATATATAATCATAGTATATAATAATATTAAATTATATATATATTAATATATTATATATAATATAATATTATATATTAATTTATATATATATGTAAATAATTTAATTATATATTTATTAGATCTAATATGATTAGATTAATATTAATATATATTTAATATATATTATTAATATTATTATAATAAATTATATAATTATAGTATAATATATATAATTAATATGTTTAGATATTATTTATATATATATATTGAAGTATTATCTACAAAATAATAATGATATGAATATTACGTATCTATATATATAAATAGTTTAATATTATATTATATATTTTAAGATTAATTAATATTAATTATATTGATATATACTATTTTAATAATTAATATTCATGAATTTAAAATTATCTAATAGATAATATAATATTATATACATATGGATTAAATGTAATCATATAGTATATATAGTTAATAATATATATATATATAGTTTAAGTATATTAATTATTAATATATTAATATAGGTAAAATAATATATATTATATCTCATGGTATATATTATGCTACGATTTATAATATTATAATATAGTATATTGATGATTAATAGTTCAATCATGTCGGTATAGTTAGTAATATAGTTATATATATAGATAATTTAATATTTAATAAATAGCATCGTTAATACTAGATTTTATAATTAAATATTATTTTATAGTATATGGTAGCTATATATATTGTGTGATAAGCATTAAGTGTATATGCAGCGTGAAGTAGATGATTCTTTTTAGTTACGTGGTAAGGCTGTTAGAACAGAATTCTCAAAATTCAAAATAAGGCAGGATAGACTTTAAAGTAGTATTAGTTTACTTCATGCCTATTAATTGGTGTCTTACTCTATACTTGATTTCGTGCGCTTAATCGATCCTGATAGTAGATATGGTATAAGGGAGTGAGTGTGGATGTTAGCTAGTGATATATTTTAGTGGTGAGTACATGAAGGTGGCGGGTCGTCACTGAGTACCTAAGTAGCAGCTTACTAGAGTAAAGAACTCATCGTAATCAATATAGTATAATAACTATAGTGTGTGGTGTGAGGTATATTATATAAATTATTATAATATTACTTAAGTAAAAAAGAAGTTAATAGTATCTAATAAGGTAAGGACTATATATATATAACGATATATCATATTAAGTGATGAATATAATAAACTTATAATATTAAGTAAATATTAAGTAATAATATTAAAATATGTAATATAGTATATAGTATATATATTTGATAATAGATAAAGTATATAGTATATATAAATATCATATATAAATATATATATCATATTTTTCATCCAAAATATACTTTCCAGTTAGTGAAACATGATATAGTATGTTATTTTGCTAATCTTTATGCATATGAGATTTTTCGATAGCATACCATCGATTATATAGAATGTCGATGGACTTCTTCATATTAATATCTTATGATTTCAGGTAGGTATGATATAGATATATATCAATATATAGCAGCGGTAAGATTTGTACCTGATCTCATAGATATTTAGTATATATTAAGTAATCTTAAACTGTATAAAATATAATCCTAATACCCTATGAGTGGATGAGTATTATATATTGATAATATAATATATAATAATATATAAGATAATACTACGGCTCCTATATCTACTATAATGAGGTAAAAGATTGAATAACATATGTATATATTTATCTCAGAGGCGACTCTCATAAATATAGTAATATATGTATAGATAATTCTCCGTATAATAGAATACTTAAGAGTCCTTTATAAGGTATAATTTATACCTATACTCTCAATAACTGATATATAAGATATTATATATACACAGGTTTAGCTTCTATACTTATATTTATAAAATACGTCTTTATATGATTAAATATATATAATATTATCACATAACCTATTAAATTATTTCAGTACGTCAGATATTGAAGATGATATTATATATATATATATAAATATATATTGGATATATTATTTTTACTCTTATTATTTTATAATTATATTTATATAGGCTAATTTACTATGGAATTAAACTTCGGTTATGAACCTCTATACTCGGGCATTGAAAAAGAAGCATTTCTCCAGAACAATTCTTACTTTTCATCCATAGATTCATGTTAAGATATTTGCTACCAGTAAATAGTTTTCTATATTTCTTTTAGCATGTTGTTGAAAATATTTTTTGCATTTAGAGGTTTTTTATAAACGGGATACTTGTGATATCTGAATAAAATCTGAGATATTTGCACTCCTGCACCCAAGATACTATGTTTAATTATAATTCACAAAAAAGTATTCAACAAAATAACATCCAACTGAAGACCCTATCAACACAATATATCATTTTAAGGGAGAGAAAAAACTATATCAGGCGCCAACCAAAGACTAATAATAGAAACATTTCACTACAAAGTTAGCGATTCATATACCACAATTACTTCACTGCAATTTGAGATTGCGGAATAAGTAAAATTAATATGCCGAATAGCCATCTGGATTTCAACATAAAAGACGAAAATGATCCTATGGCATAAGAACAATGTAAGAAACCTTTCGCGTGATTGAAGCGTCAACACTCTTTCCGAGCATAGCTCCCCACTTTTCAAACATGTCAAGGAATAGAAGAAAAACACAACTAAGCACACAAAATTCACTACCAAAGAACAAGACAACAGATGAGAAATATATACCGAAATGGCTCGAGCAATTAATCATTCAACGAAAGAATTTGTATTATAGTCCAGTTTTGCTAATATAATATAACAGCCTAAAAGGAATTAAACCTTCATTGTAAGTCCGAACAGCGGTCAGAACTTGGTGAGCCGAACGTTTGGTGGGAATTGATAATATGCTAATTGGAACAAAAATATTATCGATATTTGGACGAATTATTTTTATTTTATAAATACTACGGTAAAAAGTAGTCACGAGGATATTCTATAAGGTACTCATAATATAGTAGTCTGGCAATGACTGACCGCAGCACAGGATACTGAAGCCAGTTATTCTTTCAGGAACTTGCAAGAGATAGTAGTAAAAGAGAGATGAAGTATGGAGTATATCTCCCTCAAGAATTAGAATATTTGTAGCGTGAAATAGTAATTTTTTATTCTTTATTTACTTATTATAAAAGTTTTTTTATTTTTAAGTTTCATAATTGTTAGTTAAGTTTTAATTTCAATCAATCCTTAGGGAATTTCAACTACTTAATTTATCGTAAGAAAATTAACAAACCTATCGCTAGGGGCGTCACAACGTACTTGAAAACTCATGCGGTCACCGGTGACCTCTTCGGACTACGAGGCTAATGGGTGGGAGGTTAAGGACATTTAAAAAAATTAGATTATTTTTCTCTCTTTTATTTTATGGGTACAAGTTTTTAAATTACGTCGTAAATATTATATAATATACTAATAGCATATATCTACAACGTATATTTATCATAGTAATAGGTTATATATAAGATTATTATAATATATTAGTATCTATATAAATATTATAATAGTAATTATATATAATACACTATATATATATATATAATATTAATATATATATTATTATATATATTATATTAATAATAATATATATAAATAATAATATTTAAAATACTATAATATTATAATATATACAACTAAAATATATAATATAAATAATATAAATATATTAATATATAGATTAATTATATAATAAGATATAATAATATATATAAAATATATAATTAATATATTAAGAATATAAATAAATACCTATACTAGAAAAGGTTCATTTAAAATTGTATCCTATCTAAAAAATATGCAGTCACGGACACCGGGTAATTCATAGTTACTCGCCAAACAACTTCAAAACAAATTTGCGAATTTTTTTTATCTTAACCGCATATATGATATTGATTTATTATATTATAATAATGATATATATTAATATATATATATATATATAATATTATTAATATATATATATATATAATATATATATAATCTCATAAAAATAAGTATAAATATATATATATAATATATAATTAATTATGATAATTATAATATAATTGATTATATATATAATTTAATTAAATTAAAGTATATTTACTTAAAGCTATCAATTAATTTTTATAACTTTATGTTATATTACACAAAATGAGAATTCATTGTACTATTTTCCATGGTTCAGCTCTTAATTTTCGAGTGTATAAGCAGATAAGATTAATTATCTGGGATATAGACTTATATAAAATATATATATATGAATTTATATAATTAAATATATTGAATGATATATATAATAATAGATAAAATAGAAATAATATTATAATAATACATTATAATTAATTATATATGTCAATATATATATATTTTTACGCTTGAATTATATATTTAAATATAATATAATAAATATATATATAGATAGTATAATATATATAAATAATATAATATAATATATTATATATATTATATATTAGTTAACTAATATATAACGAAACTCATAATATTACAGACAAGCGAATGTGTGGGGTGTATGTCAGTGTAAACGACATTCTGTAAGGTGACGGAAGTAAACACAACTTTTGATTGAACGTGAGTTCCGCAATAAAAGGAATTGCAAGATCAATATCGGCTTCTTGCATAACTGGTTCCTCGTCCATGGATTTGGCAGGTATTTTGAGGGAGAATGGGATGATTCTCTTTGCATCAACTGTGCGCCAAAATCGACTGAAAGGAATCACATTCTCAAGGATGAAAAAGATCTGAAAAGAGAGGGAAGG